>JASGXE010005545.1:0-22591 GCA_030068105.1 Sinentomon sp. SZTP_YWyxl
ATTTAAAAAAAATTTGATTTTATTGAAGGAATTGGGAAATGGTGCCAGAAAAATTTTAAACCTTCTTCTAGGAAAAAATAGAAAAAAATTGAAGTTTCTTTTTTCGAAACTAAAAGCAGAACGGAAACTTTTCCCTAAAAGCAGTCGAGATTGCCAGGTAGTCTCTCATTTCCAGAATATAACGACACATTTTCTGGAGATATTCCCATGGCATCACAAATCAAGACATAAGAGCGAAAAATTGCTCCGACCCCCATTTTGATTTAATTAATTGAATTAATTAATTCATTTAATTTTTTATATTATTTTCACAAACACTGCCACAAAGGATCTGGTGACAGGAAAAAATCAATGCATTTTCACAATTATTAAGATCGTCACAACAATAAACGAACAGAACAAATGCAATGTCCACACTTTAATGAACTATAATTAGAACAAAGATTAGAACAAAAGACGAAAGAAAATGCTCTCCGACCTCCCCTTTTGGTGTTATGTAACCTCCAAAATTGGCACATATGTTCGAGAGAATTGGGACGCCGGACGACTTTTCAAAATCAACTTGAAGCAATCAAAATTTCAGGACTTGTTCCTTATCATGATTAGAATGAAAGCAAAGACGCATGAAATGCTCTCCGACTGCTTAATTTGGTTTTATTGGCCCATAAACCCAAAATGGGCCGTTTGTTGCGAAAAAAAATTAATTTTGCTTCTTTTTTCTTTAAAGAATTGGTCGATCTTGGGGTTTATGGGCTCATAAAACCAAAATGGAGGGTGGTGAAAAGGGTCCTGGTTCGTCGGCATCCATATGTTTAAAATTAAAGCGTATAAAAGGATTTAAATCTCTTAAATTTTGGAAAATATGAGTCCTGAAAACAGAACAAAGTTACCCATTATGACTTATCCCTGGACAAAATGGAAACAAAAATTGACGAAATCGGGCCAAAAATGCATGCTGAAATCGCAAAAGTTCTTGCACCTGTGGGGACTCTCTCCCCTATCCCTTTGGACCCGCTATTAGGACGCTGCCCCAGGCATCGCTCTGGGGGACTTCGCCATCAGACTCCCTGCCAAGACGCCCCAAGTCCTTGCTTTACAAATTAACTGCACTGCTGAAAGAGTCAGGCAAGGATAGATAATGATAAGAGAGACACATATTTTTCGGTGAAACTCTTTGTTAGGCCAATTTTTTGCATGTCGCTATTTTTGATATAGGACCTCAACGCAGCGCATGGGAATAACCAGGATTTCTAGAATATTTCTGAACAGGAAACTTACAGAAACCAGAAGAGTTCGGTCAAGACAACGAAATCCGAACGCACTTTGTTGCAGAGGACAATGCGCAAGTTGGACTGACAAGATCTTGAGCTGAAATGAGAGGCATTTTCCAGCAAAGGCATTTTGAAGTGGAATTCTCAAAAATCGTAATCCTATGCCAGTATTTTCCGTGGTCGAGGTTTGGAATGTGGTGGCGATGCCAGAATGAGATCGCAATTTTTATCATTCGGCGCTACGCGCCGTGCTTTGTTTTTGTACCCGCTCAATGGCGGGACTTCCGAGGTCTCTGCTGAATTGAGAGAGATGGAAAGAGAGGGGATGTGAAAACGTTGGGATACTTTTTCCCCGATTTCCCCGATTGTATATTTTTCCCCGATTTCTTTCAACAGAAGCTGATATGGAAAAGTGTAAATAGAAATATTGTTATGACAACACAAATGCTGAAATTTTCAAACATGGTAAACATTGCACAAATCCCTAAAAAGATGACAATTCGACATCATTTTAAAAGATAACCAAACTGATCATGTATCACTGTCTATATCGGCTTTCGCGATGTCGCGTCAAGAGAGAGGCTGTCAGGGAAAAGTTTCGAAGATCAAGGTGAATTATGCCATGTCCGTCCTCCATTTGTTTTCCTGTCTGCATCCGGCAAAAGAATTGCGTTTTTGGAACCGCGAACACGCACAGTATTCTTTTGCAACAGCGATAACAGCTGCGGAATTTCCGGCAGGGGAACTTTTCCATCAGAGAGTTGTGACCTGGCCAACGGTGGTGGTCAGCTTAAATTGGAAACAAAAAATCGGCAAACATCGACTTTGAACAATAATTGTTAAGTGCCGTAAATGACCGCAACAAGCGCATGTTTCTTACTCTTCTGAATGCTAACATCATCATGTCTATCAGTCTATCCCGAAAAATGACTGCCGTAACAAGATTAGTGAGCGGAAGTAGCTGTCTTTTTTGTGCGGACAGGTGAGAGATACTCCTGAAAATCACTTGAGCGCTCTTTTGCATGCGTTTGCCTTTGTGATTTCATGGACTTTGAGACTGCAGAATTGACAGCAAAAGAACACTAACTTTAAAGAATATTGTATGAGGGGATTTGCCGACTGTGACAAAAATCACAACGAACCTGTTCTGTTTCAGCCTTGGTCATCCACTTCGCTTCTAGCAACTGGTTAACGTGGATTTGCCAGCCCAATCCCTGAAAATAAATGAAAAAGATTCATGACAGGGCATCACTATCGTCAAGGGAAATTCACATGAACTTTTTTGGGAGAAATGTTTTTTGGAGCTTTATCATGATGAGAAGAATGAGGCTGAAATTTTAGAAATACTTAAATCAATCTTCAATCAATCAATCTCAGCTCCACAAATACAGTGCTTGGTGGAGAAAAAAAAAGAAAAAATGAACATCACCGAATTCTTACAATAAAAGGATACAACAAAGGAATCAATGAAGCAAATTATCAATCGTCAAGCATTTAACATTATTGACGAAGGTGTTATGTGAGAGCGACTGGACCACGTTCTCTGGAAGTGAGTTCCAATTCGCAATAGTTTTAGGGAAGAATGAACTGAAGTACGGGTTGGAGCGGCAGAAGGTTCTGGCAATAGCGTTGCTGTTGCTTTTGTAAAATCTCGGTACGGGAGGTTGCGATAACATTCAGACATTAATAAGCCGGAATGACCGTTGATGATGTGGTTAAAAAAGGGCGAGGCGGTGAACATGTCGGCGATCGCGCAGGTTTGGCAACCCCGCAGGGTTTCTTTGATCAGAGAAACACTAGAGCATTTTGGTCGTATAGGTGTTAGAAATAAATCTAGCAGCTGTAGATTGAACTCCTTCGAGAAGGAGAATTTCGCCTATACATTAAAGGGATCCCAAACACTAGGCATATTCCAGGAGAGGGCGCACAAGGGATTTGTAGGCCTTGATCTTCGCAGCAGCCGAACTGTGCGCGAGAAGCCTAACGTTCTGTGCCTTGATTCAATATTCTGAATGTGCGGTCGCCATTGGAGGTCAGACGAAATTGTTTCTCCAAGATATTGGAAAAGATTAACATTCTAACTGGGTTACCATGAATAGTGTATGTGTTGATCGGGGGGCTAGGAGTCCTTGAAATGCACATAGACTTGCAGTTTTCAATGTTGATCACCATCTTCCAAGTCGAATACCAAGTCTCAATGAAATGGAGGTCATTTTGTAACAAGAGGGCCTAATTCGGGGAAAAAATGACACGACAGAGCATGCAGTCGTCGGCTTATAGCTGAGCCTTATTGGAGAGAGATGTGGTTAGATCGTTACGAATATGAGGAAAAGCAAAGGGCCGAGCACACTGCCTTGTGGAACCTCGGAAGATACCTGGACTGGGTTTGATTTTTGGTTGCCTACACGAACAGCTTGGGATTTTCCAACTATATTCGAGCGTACGGGGTTAACAGATGCGATAAGATTCAGTTGTTCAAGTTTCACCATTAGCAGATCGTGCGAAAGCATTCTTCGAACAGCTTGGGATTTTCCAACTATATTCGAGCGTACGGGGTTAACAGATGCGATTAAGATTCAGTTGTTCAAGTTTCACCATTAGCAGATCGTGCGAAAGCATTCTTCGAAAGTCGATAAAACAGGTTTGTCTTAGGTCCATAGATTTTGAAAGGTCGTCCAAAAGTCCCACTAATTGGGTTTCTCATGATGGCTGGGACCCGTGTTGGCTGGAGGTCAGGAAATCCTACTGAGTCGAGATGATGATAGTTTCCATTGCAAACAATACTGCCACCATTTCCTTTGTGGTCATGTGTTGTTTTGTAAAAAAAAGAAGCCAGTAGTTTAAGTAGCTTGCCGGGAATGCCATCGGGACCAGCTGATTTCTTTTGTTCGATTGAAAGAAGATTTCGTATGCCAATCTGATCGATTACAATGCTGTCCATGTGCGGGATATTGGCTGAATTTATTGGGTCGTATGAAGCGAGAGGTCCTGCATCAGGAGGTAAAAGAGCGGCTTTGAAAACTTGGTTGAGCATTTCCGTCTTTCTGAAGTCGTTGTCAGAGAGCTGATTTAAATCGGAGTCGAAAAGGGGAGGAATCGCAGAGTTTTTTTTACGTGATTTAATGAATTTCCAGAACGTTTTTGAGAATGGACTGTCAAGTGTGGACTGTCAAGTGTGGACGCTCTTGAGAATGAACTGTCAAGTCGTTGTATAAGGCGCTGTGGAGCGAATTGCATTCTGACCTGAGCTTTTCGTACTTACTTCGATAAAATGCATTACCTGGCCATTTTTTTATTTAGAGTGAGGGTCGCGCTTCTTGCGCAAGAGGATTTTCAGCTCGCGAGTGACCCAAGGGAATTTGTTGTTTAGTTTCCGCTTTGTTGGGATGGAAGAAAGGGCAGTATGTAAGAGCCTCCTCAAGAACAGCCATAAGTCGTTCACGCTTAGGGCTTGTGCTCGACTGGAGAAGTCAGGGAGTGACGTGAACAAGAAATTCTTAATTTCATCCCAATTCGCTTTCCCATAATCGAAGATAATGTGACGAACGGGCGGCAGCGGCGGGTTCTCACAATTTACAGTAAACAGAAGTAGCTCATGGTCGGACAAACCTTGCTTGTATGAGACAGAAAGTTTCTGAAGTGTTCAAAAGCAGGTCTTCTCTTCCATGCGGTGCGGAGCGGTTAGCAATTGATGATAGTTGCCAATCAATATTGGGGGAGTCAAAATCACAAGCAAGGTGCCTCCGGACACAACTTCCGGAGGCACCTCTAAGCATAAAGTCAACAGTATTAAAGAGGTCCCGAAAGTTTAAATCTTCGTGAATTGAGTTGGGAGCACAGTAAAAGCAACCTAGAGGGTACCATCTGGCAGTTTTACAACCAAGTGGTGTGAGGTAAGCATCTCATCACACCAGTAGCTCTGTGGAAGGGTGGGTATTGAAAGGGAAGGTGACCTGCCGACTACACATGGACTAATGGATGCACAATGCCACCCCACCACCCGTTGTCCAGTCGCCATGTCCTTGCAATTTTAAAATTTCATCTGTTAAAAACAATGCACATGAATTTATGGCGTTCGAAAACCAAGTTTCGATTATAGGGGAGCAATTTTTATTTTTATTTGACTCTGATGGAGGATAACTCTGCTTGTTTAGAGATACTGCACAAAGAGAGGCAGTTAATATGATTTTTCACATTCATCAAGTGTTTCGCCAAAACGCTTTAAACAGGTAGTGGTTCAACTTGACGGCGGAAGCATTGCTGCAGATGAGGCCGAATTTCTGCCGGAATTTAGTTCATGCGATCCTCTGCGAGATGGCACTCGTTTCGGTTATTAGGCCAACTCGGAACAATGCGAGTGTGCCGGAACGCTGCGCCATGGCTGTACGCTAGCAACGGGAACTAAAATTTCTCATGAACCAAGTGGCGGATTTTGATGTTTCCTGTGGTGGTAGAAAGCTGAAAGATAGGCGATTCCTCATGTGCATAAAAATCTCAAAATTTTCGTGAATAAAACTTGATAATCACGCCGGTAATGAAAGTGTTGGAAATAAAGATGCGATAAAATTTTGGGTCCCCCACACATATTTTCAACAATTGCGCGAATTTTTCCGTTGTAACATGGTTACGGTCTGTGGAAAAGTTTTAGATGAAGGTTTCAGCTATCCAAAAACACCAAAATCATTGCATTTGGACATCATTTGCTGCTTTTATGAAAGGCAGAACGCGACCCGGCGCATTCTGTTCTTCGACATTCGAACACGCGCCATTGTGACAAACTCGCACATGCATGCTAGGTTCTGTGAATCACCGCAAGATGGCAGTCTTGGCGTTTCTTGGGCTGTTCAAAAACTGAGCGGACGCCGAGTGATGGAGTTGAATCACTACCTGTTTAAAGCGTTTTGGTTTCGCTCTTAATTCAGAGTTAGGACTGCCATCCCTTGCACAGCGTAGAATCGACAAACGCAGGAAATTTTATGGCAAAATTATCTGTGCTAAACTTAAAATTAAAATTCCTCCCGAGTTCGTGATGCGACACCTCAACGAAGAACCGACAATAGGCTTCATTTTGTTGCCCCACTGATTAAATTAAACGTTCACTACGATTCGTTTTTTCCAAGAACTGTGTGGGACTGGAATCCTCTCTCCCATGATTCTCCCGCAATCAGATTGTCCCAAATTCAGTTGGCTCGTGCTAATTCCCGAGCCATACTTCGTTGAAGACGGTTGCCTCTTCCTCGTCTTTGCTCTGGCGTTCTTTGGACGTTCTTGTGACATCTTGAGCTGCTGATATGGTGAACCTTGTTCTGTGATCTGCTGTCCCAGCTTGTTCATCTGCAGCTGCGTGTGTGCGTCAAGTGGCACCACCACTTCAGTGATAAATATCAGAAATCTCAGATTTTTACCATGGTTAAGGGTCGCCGTGGGCAAGCTTGCCTTGAATCGTGTCTGTTCAACAGAAAAACGTCCGCAGCAGGTTGTGGGGACATGATTCAATGCTGCATTTGCAGCTCGTCTGCGGCCAACAATTGGTTCCACTTGAAGTGTTTGGGAATTCCCAAGGAAGCTGTGATTGCATTCTGGATGTGCCCCCAATGCATTTCGGGAGCCAAGAATGCCCTAAAGTTGTCCATCAGAATAGATGATCTGCAGGCCAAGGTGGACAAGAGTGTCGCCGATATAACTGAGATCCGGGAGGTCATTCGATTGGCCATATCGAAGTCAGCCGCCGATCATGCTACGCTGAAGGGCCAGATCGATCGTGTTGCAGGTGATGTTGCTTCCGCCGTGGCCGAGATGAAAGATATTGGAGATATCGTCCGGCAACCAAAGGGTCCAAGCATGATCTCCGAGTCAGACTTTCCAAGTCTTACAACAACGCAACAGGCCAGTCAATCTACCGATGGAGGGAATCAGTGGTCTACCACCACAGGCCGTGGAAGGAAGCCTAAGCCTGCAAAAGCCAACTTCCAGGCCACCATTCCTGGCTTGAATCCGCTGGCTGCACCCTATAGCCCGGGCCTTAATGCACCTAAGGAAAGCCTGTCAGGAACGGGAAACAGCAGGCAGATTCGTCCACCACCACCTAAATGCCCCGCTTTTCCAGTCCGCTCTAACACAGCGTCTGCTGCCGCTGCAGGGTTCCCCATAAAATGGAGGAACCGGGTTATCACCAAGGTGCCTAGTGCAAAAAGTGCAGTGATTGGTGATTCCATCGTAAAATACGTCAGCAGTCATGCTGCTGTCACCACCGTATCCCTGCGTGGAGCCAAGGCACTGGATATCGCTGCTAACTTGAGATCGAAGGAAGTTTGTGAAGCAGTGGGGCCCGCTTGCAACATCATTGTGCATGCAGGATCGAACGATCTGTCGTGTGGAACCTCACCCCGCACTGCTGCTCGGAATGTGCAGGAACTGGTGCAGGAAGTGAAGGCGGTGTTCCCCAAGGCGAAGGTGCTCGTATCCGGTGTTTTGATAAGAGGAGATGTTCGTGTGCAGGCCATTCGAGCGACGAATGTTGCCTTGAATCAGTTTTGCGCCGAGAACAATATCCCATTTCTGGACACCAACATGGATTCCGACGTATGCAGCTGGCTGGGAGTTGATGAAATCCACTTGAGCTTTAATGGTATGCGTTCTTTTGCTAACGTCTTAAATCAGTTTGTTATTGCATTTTCGGGAAACTCCCTGGGCTTTCGGAGGACCCGCTGGCCGCCACGGTAAATTGTCCTAGTCCGCAAGCTTTGCCGGCAGATCGGCGAATAAAATTTTATTTCGCAAACTGCCGAAGTATAAAAAACAAGCTTACCGACTTCGCGGCTGAAATTGATATCGCAAAGCCTGATGTTATCATTGGGGTGGAATCATGGCTTGATGAGTCTCGCACTGATTCTGAAATCTTTCCATCTGGCTTCACTGTTTATCGTCGAGACCGAAACTGTCATGGCGGCGGATTATTCATCTGCGTAAAGGATACTGTGCCTAGCGCAATGGTTTTGTCTGCAGCCAATTCTGAAATTATGTTCTGCAGCCTATTTCCGAACAGCGCCAAAATTGAAGACAGTCTATTGCTGTGTGCATTTTACCGTCCACCAAATGGAACTGTGTCTTTTTTCGATGATATGTCAGGCTGCTTGACTGAGTTGAAGTACAACCAAAAACTCTCTCGGCCATTTATTGCTCTCGGAGACCTAAACCTGCCAAGCATAAATTGGGCAACCAACTCTTTTCATGCAAACCCTCAGTATGGGCTTGAACTGAATGAAGCTGCCATCCACTTTACAAATACATATGGTCTTCGGCAGCTGGTAGACAAACCAACTCGTGTCACTGATGCATGTTCAAACATTCTGGATGTTCTGTTTACAAATTCGCCAAATTTGATCCACGACATTTCTGTGGAAGGGGGTCTCAGTGACCACAAATCTATTTTCTTTCATTTAGATAGACGGGTTCCCAGTCCTCCGAAACTCAGCAGGCTAGTTTTCCTGTACAACAAGGCAAATTGCCAAACCTTAAGTAAATATTTTTCAGATAATATTTCGAATTTTGTAGATAGTGCTAACTTTCTTGATGTTGATGCACTTTGGGACCTGTTTGTAAAGCATGTTAATATCGCTATGGAGACGTATATACCGCAAAAGCGGATTACAGTGAACAGTGATCCCCCCTATCTCACCCGCAGATTGGCCAGATTAAAAGATAAGTGTAGGATCCTTCACAAAAGGAGGACCAAGACTCCTCATGATATGAGCACGTACCGTGAGGCCAATAGGCAGTACCAAAGCTCTTGATAAGCGCTTTGGGCAGTACAAGCTTTGGGCAGTACAAGCGAGCTTTGAAGCACGGCAAGTTGAATTTTGTTAAATATAGTCTCGATGAATACTCAAAGGGGAATTCCAAGAAATTCTACAGTTTCCTTAAATCCCAGCGCAACGGGAGCAATGAAATTCCCACATTGATGAGACCCGGTGGTAGCTTTGCTTGCACAGACAAGGAGAAGGCAGAGTTATTAAATGAACATTTTGCTTCTGTTTACACAAAAGAGCCTCTTACCAACATACCCTTTATGCCTCCTGTTGCCTGCCCACAGCAGGAACCAATCCTCATCTCAGAGCGCTTGATTGTCCAAAAGATCAAGAAAATGAATGCGAATAAGGCGTCCGGGGTCGACAATATTTCAATTCGATTCTTAAAATTAATACCAGCAACCATCGCCAAATATCTGTTCATCATTTTTGCCAAGTCGTTAACTGAAGGCCGTGTTCCGGACCACTGGAAAACAGCCATTGTTGTTCCCATCCCCAAGAAAGGAGACAAAAGTAAATTTGAAAATTATAGGCCAATATCCTTGACAGTCATCTGCTCGAAACTGCTCGAACAACTGATTGTGGATGGTATTTATGCACATGCTGAGGCAAATAGACTTATTTCTCCGTGCCAACATGGGTTTCGGAGGGACCATTCTTGCGAGACCCAGATAACTCGCCTCTTGCAAGAACTTTCTTTTTATTTGGACAAAAACAAAGAAGTGGATCTTATCTTCTTGACTTTGCCAAAGCTTTTGACAGAGTACCTCATGCTCGTCTGCTCCAAAAGTTGAGATCTTTTAACCTGACAGCATCATCATCATCGTGGAGTCATATGGACGATAGCCATTCGGCTGGTGGTCCGACCGTTTACCTGTTGCCACACCTTGGCTCGCAGAGAACTATGCCCCATAATCGTAGCCCAATTCTGTCTGCATTCAACTGAACGACTCGGACCAGTTTCCGGCGTATACACGCCAACCCGCAGGATTTCCCGGAGAGAGTCATGCTCTGCAGAGCAGAGATGTGCGACTTGTGAGAGTGGATTCTCTGTTGTGTAACCTGCCAAGCCACTGTCTTGGACTTGGAGCTAGGTGTTCTTTAACGTGCGCAGTGTGATACTGCACCGGGACCTCCTTCTTAAAGTCCCATCCGAAGGACTAAGAGACTGGCACTTAAGTTCTCTTTCCGACCTCATTTACTGTTGCCTCGCCCGGGAGGATGCACCATTTGTGCCACAGTAAATTTCGTGCCCCGACGGGGAATCGAACTCGGTCCACCTGGGTGGGAGTCCAATGCGCTAACCACTGCGCCACGAGGTTCGGACGAGCTTGACGAGCAGGTGCTGGCGTGGGTCAAGGATTTCCTCACCGGTCGAAAGCACAAGGTCATTATTAATGGCGTAAGTTCTTCCGTGGCCCATGTGGAATCCGGCGTGCCTCAAGGAAGTGCAATCGGACCTTTATTATTTATTCTGTTTATAAATTGAATTGAATTGAATTGAATTGAATTGTATTTGTGGGTTTCCCCATTATCATACACATAGGATAGATACAACAAATTTTCACATACACTCACAAGGAAGGAGAAAGAACTGAAGCTGGAGAAAACGGTAAGGAAATTGAAAAGTTAGGTAATTGATCAAAACGACTTAAATTATTATCAGTCAATGGAGGAGATGGACTTAAGGAGCAAATGAGTGGAAGATGCCGTTCAGCTCACCCATGTTCAGAACTCTCTGAGCTGGGCAGGCAGGAAAATCTCCTCCTAAGAATTGGTATGCTCAATGGCTGGGAGAACACTGTTGCAGGCAGTACATTCCAGTCAGCGATTGCACGCGAAAGGAAGGAAAATTTCCCAACATCTTTTTTGAAGGAGAGAGGCCTTATCTTGAAAGGGTGATCATGCCTGCCATAGAATGAGGGAGAGTGAATAAACTCAAGCAGTTCCCCCCACCCCCCAGTCGCGCAAAGCACTCGAAACAGGCACAAGAGCCGGTGACATTTTCTCCTGGCAGCCAGTGTCGGCCAACCAAGCTGAGAAATCATTGCGGACACGCTGCTTTTCCTTCGATAGTCTCCAACAACAAAGCGAGCGGCACGGCGCTGGATGCGTTCCAACGACGCAGATTTGCAAACTAAATGGGGTCCCCAGGACGTCGATGCATACTCCAAAATAGGCCTAACTAAGGCAAGATAGGCAATTCCACGTATTTTAGCGGGGCACTTCCTAAAGTTCCTTTTAATGAAATACAGAGCACTATTTGCTTTTTTGGTTACTGCTGCAATTTGTCTAGACCAATCGAGTTTGCGATCAAAAATAACTCCCAGGTATGTTGAAAAGGGTTGCGGGGATAATGGTTGGTCACACAGAACATACACAGAAGGATTAACTTTAATCGAACTACAGCAAAACTGTATAAGCGAACATTTGGTCGGGTTCAGCTTCATGGAAGAGGTCTCGCACCAGTCTTCAATTGCTAACAAATCAGCTTGCAGTCTGTCAGAGTCCAAAGAGCTGGCAATTTCTGAGTAAATGAGACAGTCGTCAGCAAACAACCTTATTTTGGACTTAACAGTGCCAGCTATGTCATTTATGAAGATCAAGAACAGTAAGGGTCCCAGAATACTTCCTTGGGGCACTCCAGATGTTACGGGTAGGTGATCAGAGAGGACGTCATCAACCTTAACAACCTGGGTTCGCCCAGTTAAATATCCCTGTAACCAGCGGAGGGACACGCCATCAAGGCCCATGTAAGCTAACTTCCTCATGAGAATGGGGTGGCTCACCACGTCAAATGCTTTGGAAAAATCTATCATAACAGCATCAACCCTTTTGCCACGGTCCAGGGCCATTGATAACTCTTGGCTGAAGGAGGCCAGTTGGGTTTCGCAAGAATAACCAGGACGGAAACCATGCTGGGCCCCGTTAAAGAAAAGGTTGGAGTCAACAAAGTTTCGAATGTGAGCTGCTAAGAAAAATTCGAGCAATTTTGAGCATGTATCAAGGAGGCTAATGGGGCGATAATTCAAAGGGTCAGATTTATCACCCTTTTTAAAGATTGGTACGATCGTTGACCTCTTCCACGCAAGCGGAATATCACCAACCTTCAAGCTGAGACAGAAAATAACAAACAAAAATTTTGATAAATATTTTGTTTGAAAATTTTGATAAAAATAAATGACCTTCCTCAACAGATCTCTTGTAAATTTAGAATATTTGCTGATGACTGCTTTCTTTATAATGTTGTCTGTAATCTGAATGATGGAACGCAACTGCAATTAGACCTTGACAATGTGTCCGACTGGTGCACCAAATGGTTGATGGAACTGAATACTGACAAATGTGAAGCCCTGAGGATCACAGCTAAGAAAACGCCCTCAATTTCAAATTATTCATTCCGTGGAGTTCGTTTGAAAAATGTGACCGAATGCAAGTACCTCGGTGTAACAATTAACACCAAATTAGGAACTGACTCTCAGACGTCAGCATCCATTAAGAAAGGGTTTTCCGCATTATACTCCATCAATCGTGCTCTGAGCAACTCGACGCAAAATGTTAGAGAAAAGGCATACAAAACTATTGTGAGACCGATTCTTGAATACGGCTCCACAGCCTGTGATCCGTTTCTCGTCGGTGATTTGGAGAAACTTGAACGAGTACAAAGAAAAGCCATACGGTTGGTCACTAAAAAATTTGGCCGAGAAATCAGCTCCAGAGACCTTCTTTCCGCACGTTGCTGGCCATCCCTCATCAACAGGCGCCAAGCCGGCAGGCTGACGAATTTATACAAAACCTATAATAACTACGATGGCCTTCGTGAGTTAAAAGGTTGTTTAAAAACCCCTAACTACTACAGTAGGCATGACCATCGAGCGAAGATTGAGCCTTTACAGAGTCACAAAAATGTGTCCTTTTATTCCTTTCTTCCGAGGACTATACGGGACTGGAACTCTTTGCCGGGACGCCAATTTACAAACCCTGCCGCGACTTTAGATGGCAGGCCGGGGCCCCAAGCGAGCATTGATTTTTCCGAGACAGGACAGGGTTAGGTCAGGTTCAGAGAGCTTTAGGTAAGAAAAAAACAAGATATTTTTTCTTGCGAGTGAAGGGCCCCAATCGAGCATTCTTGCACAAAACGCTCTCTGCCATCTGAAGTCGCGGCAGGGTTTGTAAAATCGCTGCCGGGACACATCTTCGATGACTGCCGCAACCCTCGTGTGTTCAAAAAACGTGTAATGGCTCATTTTTCTACTAGCTCCCCCTCTGTTTCGTGAAAGATTGACAACTCTTCCAAGGTCATAACTTGCCTATACATTGTCCAACACTGTATTGTTATGTGACTAGCATAGATTTTTGTTTTTTCTCTCTCTCACAATTTTGGCACTACAAATGGCTTGCACCTGATTTTAATTTTGTACCCTGTATATTCTGTTTTCTCTATGTACCTATATGCCTCTTTACCTCCATCACGTGGCATTGTATTGCTCATCATGGTTGTAATTAAAATAATAATAATAATAATAATAATAATAATAATAATAATAATAATAATCCATGTACTTGAACCTTTCTTTTGTTTAGTGCTATATTCAATGCTTGCAATGTGCGTTGTATTCCATTTTTAATTTTAATTTATTTTTGGTTTTTGAGCACCTATTTGACATTTAAATTTTGACTTTGCGCCATGCACTGTACCACTCATCCATCTACCAAATCGTTTTGTAGATGTTTTGTTCAAATAAATAATAAACAAATTTATTAATAAATTAGATAAATAAAACGTTAAGCCATGTATATGGCATGGGATCAAAGACTGAAAGTTGTTTTCGGAAAGAATTTTGAGGTTGCGTTGATTTTAGGAGGGAGATTGGGCCGATTAGGAGCTTCCTGGGAAAAGAGGGGAGAGGCAGACTCAGTTGAATCACTTGAGAGGAAGGCTCGAGGGAATGGAGTGGCTATGGCCCCCCTTAAAGCAGATCATTCACCTGTGGCTTTCTCGCAGCAAAACGGAGAATGCATTTCGGCTTGTGATTATACCAAGTGCGTGTTTTCTCGATCTGCTAATGACTTGATGATCAAACTCTCCTGTATTCATGAGATCGTCTGTCTGGGCCCATCAAGTTCTCAAAAGTTCACGTGGGAGATTGAAGATCCCATAGATCGATAGGTTGGTAACCAAGCAACGTGCGGACATATTCATTGACTATGCTTGCGTAATTTTTTATGTCTTTTGTCTGTTACAGTGCCAGTTCAGTTGTTCACTGTTTTTGAAATAAATAATTTTATGGCAAACGTACGACGAACGCAGAGGTAGCACTGATTGCAAAGAGGTGTAGTTAGCTTGTCCGAACTCCTGGATTGCAACGTTGCCCCTCACTGCGCTACGCACACTACGCCTGAAGAAGGAATGACAATTTCGTTTCGAAACCGCGGCAGCACATCTTTTTGGCAACTTGGGAACCAAAATCCACTGTGCAATAGTACGATAATTCATAAATAGCTCAAGGAAACCTGAACCAATTTAAAATGCGCCTGAAAATATGCGCCGGAAAGTTAACAAAATCTTGCTCACCGATCGTTGGACTTTATATCCGATGTTTGACATGTGTATCGAGTGGATTATTATGCAGATGAAATGCACAAGGTAAAAATAGGGGAGATTTATAGACGCATTCAGCGGAAAATAGAGACATCCAATAGCTTTGACGAGCAAAGTGACAATTTGGATGAGGAACAGAATTCCGAATGCTTCGTTCTGCAATGATATCACTTCAGTGGCTTTCGTGTAGATAGCGTTAAAGCGTTGGATCTCTTCTTCAAGACTCGAAATGAGTGACAACCCAGTACCCGATGAAACCTGTTGAGAAACATATATAGGAGAATATTGTCACGTCACCGAAGAAGGCATACGTCATATAAGAGGTGAAACTGTACAACAAGGCGACAAGCAAGGCTTGGGTTTCAACTCAAACAAAATCAGTAAATCTCAAACAAAATCAATTTCAAATAAAATCTGACAATTCCGTTGCACAAGTTTATGCGCCACCACAGCTGCAAATTAATTACGAGTTTAGATCTCACACTGTCAAGAAAGAGTATTGACTTTCCAGAAAATTCATGTGACTCACTTTTGTAGAGGTTCGGGTAGAGACATGAGAAAGTAAAAAAAACGGTAAAGTCCTCTTTGGTAGAGTCCATTGTTCGGAGTGGAAACTTGTTAGAAAAAAACGGTCAAACGCGCTTTGGTATTGAGATCCGGTGTAAAGAGCATTCGTAGAGTCCAATTCGGAAAACCGTTTCCCCTTCATTGGTATTGTGATTCGCTATAAAAAGGGGTTGCTTGGGCGCGATTGTCGTACAGGAGGACGTGGGCAATGCGGGTGCGCAAGCCTTTGTTTTTGCCTTTTGTCAACGGCAGATTTGCACTGATTTGGTAAAACCGGAAAAGGATGGATTTCAAAAGGCCTGCTCAGCCTTTTAAAATCCATCCAACGAAAGACTACGAGGAAAGCACTGATGCTTCAGCTGATCCTCAACTGATTTGACGGATTCGTGGACTTTGTGTGTTTAAAGTCGGGAAGTGCAATAATGTGAATGGATTTTGCGTTTTCTTTTTAAATGACTTGACTTACGGACTTAGGATTTCGCCTGGCCGGATTTTTGGGACCTTACCAACAACAATATTCACGTCGTCTCTATAAACGACCACGACGCTTTCCGAGGAAGGGCCTTTTATCTTTCCACACATCGCGAATTTTACAGTTAGGCCTGGATGCTACCTTTCAAATCTCAGTTCAAAGAATGATTCCTTTTACAAGCTTGGTTAGAGGCCAAGCACTTGCCTGAATGAAATCTGGTCTGTTGTTCCACTTTGCAATTTAAAATGTGCTTAACGCTAAATTTCATGAGCAATAACAGTATCCTGGGCAAGAAAATCCCACAGAAAAGATTTATGCGACACATCATACAAGTGTTATTCACAAGCTATGCGGAAATGGCAATACGGTTTCTGGGGACATTTTGGCTACTTCATCAATCAAGGAGGCTGGCCAGAATCCGCTTGGACATTGACACAATTTAACGTAACACTCACATTAGCATGATTCCTAAATTTGTCTAAGATTTCCTGCATCCTCCGTTTAACGGCGCCCAGAGTTCCAACTAGAATGAAATTGACGATGGCAATGACGATGCCAAGGCTGGCGTCCCGCAAGGCGAAAACAAGGAACAGTGAACGGCAAGCTCCTATCGTCCGTTCACGCATTTCGTCGAACATCCCAGGAATCATGTCTCTGAATTTTTTTAGTGCGTGCACATCGTAATTGTAGGCGAGTATCATTGCGATTGAAGCTAGCAGCAATTCCGACATCAGAAACTGAAATGGAAAATGAAGTAGTGCAAAAGGGTCCGCAATGAGAGCACATGCCATGGTACGAATACATGTTGTTTGGTGGCTCACCAAAATTACACCAGATGTTCGTAAATGACGAACAGATCACATGAAAGATCACAGTTAAAAATGAACAAATCACAAGGAAAAAGATCACATTGAATATCATCACAATTAGTGATGAATATATCACAGATACGTGGACCACGATTTTAAATATTTGCATTTATATGGTAAATTAGACATACCAATGCAATTCAATCCAATTCAGATCCAGAATTTTGATGTGGAGAAGCGATGAATAACCAGATGAGTGCAATGAGCGTCTATTCCAGTTGTCCTAAATCGATTCACCACGGTGGCCCTAACCGGCCAAATGGGGGCAAATTTTGTCTAAGGAAATGGGGGGAAGCATGTACACATGCTCCAGTCTTTTGATTCATTTTCGTGGTTTCACCGTATGTTAGATTTGATATTTGAACTTCTCATGAGGATTGCCTATGTCTTACAATGGCTTTGCAATCATCATTTGCACATTTCTGGGCATGACGGGGCCCGGCTGTTGTGGAAACCAACAGCAATTCCATGAAAAAAAAAATTACGACATTTTTTGAAATGCCGTCACAGGGAATATGCCACGAGTATGAAAAAAAAAATCATTGTCGGTGCCTCAAAGACGAAGGTGGAGATGGCCGATACCGCCAATCACAAAGAAGAGATGAACACGCGTTTCTGATTTCTGAGACGAAAAGGAAAAAAAGCAAAACCTAGAAAATCGAGTTTGAATTATTTTTCTCTGTTTTCCACTGCCAATGTGCCGCCAAAGGATGATTGACAGCCGGTGTTGGGTGTTTTTACAAGAAATGGCCTTTGTGATGCATGCGGCGACTTTTGAGAACAATGTGGTATCGAATTCCCGGTCAAATTCAGCGAAATTGGATGTAGACTGGCCAATTTCGATAATATAATGCAATTTTTTCTGGGAAAGAAAGCCAGCCTTCCTTGATCGCCTGCCAGGTATTGTCGGCTAGCCTGCATCTGAAACCAATTCCAGTGAGTGTAGGACATGTATGCATGCTTCCCCTTTTGGGGTTTTACCATACGAATAAAGATACATAGAAGTCGCTCTCTGCTGATTTGCGTGCTCATGTTTCGTTCGTTGCTGCAGACAGCCGCCATGTTCTCAGGAAGGTTGGCCGTCGGACGTTGCTGGTGCTGCTGCTGCCGCTTCTCTCATCGCTGGGATGTTGACTTCGTCTCTGTCTCCCTCCTCCTGGCTTGTCATATGATATGCAGTGTGGCCGAATGGGGAAAAAAATTTCCTTTTGGGGAAAAGATTTTCCCTTTTTTGGGGAAATTTTACAACTTTTGGGGAAGGTATGCGCAACATGGGTGTTTTTGTTTCGGTTATTTTTCTCTGTTTTTTCGGCTTCGCTTTCGTTTCATTGAGAAAGGCGGCACTGTGCCGTGTCGCATTTTGGACTTTTCTTTTTGCAATCTTCGCGGTGCTCCGGTGTTGTTCCCATTCGTAAATCGCAACACATACAATCGAAAATTCGCGGGCAATACGCAGATCGCCATTCACATTCATGTTGCGGCCCACATGACACAATTCACATTTGCATCACATCACATCTGAAAGGTGGAAAAATATTTATTCTTTTGGAAAAAGGACAAAAGAGTGACCTTTTATTTTTGGAGAAAATTGAAGCAATTTGGGGACATTTTTTGACAATATGATAAAATTCCAAAAGGTCCTTGCGTGCACATTGGTCATATGTCATTCCTCTCGCAGCTGTCGCATTTTTGGCTGTGCGTTATGCTTTTGTTTTTTTGCGAGTCTCTCGTTTGCGGCTGTGCAACTTGAGCTTTGTTTGATGTTTTTCCTCGCTTTCCAAGAACGTGTTTTTTCAGTTTGCACTTTTGAGGTCATTCGCCAGCCACAGGTCTAAATTATTATTGTTCTTTGACATATTGGAGAAATGCAAATCGCGGTCATGCGAAAAAAGCATGGAAGGCCAACATAATAAAGTGGCTCAAAACTTATACCGAAATTTGAAATCTTCACGAGTCATTTCAATAATTTTTTCAGCAGCCCAAAACAGGAACAAAATTGCAAAAAATTTAACTGGTCACTGGTACCTAATGGTCACGAACATCAACATTGCTAGAAGAAAGTCGTTCATGCATTCGGCGAGACCGGTAGGTATACCCAGGGCAGGGACCTATGTGACAAAGGTGGACCCCGCAGGAGAAATCTGAAAATCAATCAGAAATTGCGTGGATGGAGGACGGGTTTAGCCATTCTGGTTTCCGTCAAGTTTTTTCCAGCAAGCGGAAGCGTGTATGATGCTCTTTGATAAAGGTGCCAAAAAGTCCAGGGCAAAACTCCGGTGTCAGCAACACCCGCAGGAAAAGCCATACAAAACCCGGGAAGCAGCGCTATTGCGTTGAATCATCAGTCATCTTCATGCACCCTTGACCCGCGCAACCAGGGCATCTAGATGCCCTCCATCCCTTCAAGAGGAATTCTGCGTTGTTTCTGCCCCACCGGAATTCAGCCCAACTGTGACGGGCGACGGCCATTCCCAAGGCGTGTCAAACACCCTTGACTCTCTCAGTGGGGACGCCGCAAGGAAATCTCGCCGGAGAATCGTTGCCATTCGCATGTGCCGATGGAATCTTTCAAGGGCCAAACGTTGAAATCTTTTGAATTAGCTCAGACGCCAAGCTTTCTGATGATTTTTCAAAAGTCTGTTCGGATTGAATCTTCAAGTTCCCGCAATGAAAACTCAGCTCCAATTTTGCTTCCCGAGGCGCTCTTTTACTTCCCCGGATTATGGCGGTTGCAGCTGGGTGGCTGCCTGCCTCATTCGAAAACATGAGACATGCAAAAGTGGGACGGTGCGCAGAAGAGCGTCTTCTACTTGTCTTTATTCATATGGTTTTACCATGTAAACTTTGATGGACCCTGCAAGGCTAAATTTCAACTTTTCAGGAGAACGGCTAGTATTTCGAACTTTCTGACAGGATTTAGGCCCACAGGGGATACCCCCCTGGGGGCCTAAATCCTGTCAGAAAGCTGATCTATCCAGAGGCCATCGATTCACAAAAAATTCAAAAAATCTCATTTTTTTAGAAAATTCATCGATTTTCGTTGAGACATGTGTACATGTCTCCCCGAATTCACCTAAAACACGCTTTATAGTCAAAGCCGGCGATTGGTTGATTGTGGACATTGAAGAACAAGGTTAGCATCATGTCTGTACACACAAAAAATAAAAAAGACAATTTTTTCGAAAACGCCCCCCCACTTTGGGTATGGAGACTGCAGCATGTGTACATGCTTCCCCCCACTTAAGGGCTAAGATCAAGACAACGTGATTTTAATACTCAATAAGTGGCGTAATTCGTCGCTTTGGGTGTCGCCAGTTTTTATTTGTCCGCAAGAGGCGCGGATGTCGCTCGGTGGCCTACTGCGACAAGTAAAATGCATTGCGCTATACGGCGGTCGCGGGTTGCCACCCACGGAATGTTAAATTTTCCTGGAACCGTTTCACGGATTTTGACAGAATTTTTGTGCCGGAAAGCAGAAAAATGTGCGATTTTGGACGTATATAACAGCCCCGAATTTTTCGCTGGTAAAATGCTAAAATATTGGAGATATACAAAAGTGTCCAAGTTAAGATGTGATAAAATTCCGGGTTCCTGCCTCACATTTTCAAAGATTGCGCGATTTTTTCCGCTGTAACATGGTTTTGACCTGCGGAAGAGTTGTAGAGGAAGCTTTCAGCTTTCCAAAAATACCAAAATCATTGAATTTGATCATCATTTTATGAATAAAAACGCGACATGGAAGCATTATTTTTCGTTGCGTCGAAAACAAAAAATGCTTCCATGTCGTGTTTCTTCTCCATAAAATGGTCAAATGATGTTCTAATTCAATGATTTTGGTATTTTTGGAAAGCTCAAAGCTTCCTCTATAACTCTTCCACAGCTTGAAACCATGTTACCACGGGAAAAATCGCGACCTCCAGGGGAGACGCGGCCTCATCCCCGCTTATTCTTGTGCAGAAAATAAAATGAATTCTTCCGCGTCGAGTTATCTCTTAAAAAAAAAAGAGTCAAATGGTGTTCAAATGCAATGATTTTGGTGTCTGTGGATAGCTGAGGGCTTCCTCTATAACTCGCAGGTAAAAACCATGTTATAACGGAAAAACATCGCGCAATCATTGAAAGTATTAGGCAAGAACGCAAAATTTTATCAAATCAAAATTTGAACATATTTTTTCCCCACATGACTTTCAAGTTTTGCCCGTGAAAAGTTCGGGATAATTTTATAGTCCTGAAAAGGTCTAATTTTCAGCTTTCCAACACAAAAGATTTCATCAAAATCCGTCATTTGGTTCCAGAGAAGTTAAACAGTTCGTTGCCGATGCACAGCGACGCACAAATCAACCAGAGCCAGGAAAACCGGCCTCTTGACGCGACGGCAGAGAAAGGAATAGAGCGAAAATTGGCGCTCGGTGGGCGAGGATGGGCAATGAGAGTTACGGCACTTATAAGTATTAGAATCACGTTGATCAAGATCTGTTTGCGGTCGTGTGCCCCCGCGATCGTAGAGGCCCTTGTTCGCCAGTTCAAGTGCCTTCAAAAAGTGCCGCCATGAAAAAGGTCTTCCAATAAACGTGCCGACACATGCAACAAGCAGGCTGCAGCTTCATTTCACATTTATCTCTTCGGTAGTGGAACTCCCTTGTGGAATTCACATGTCCTTGATAACTTTGCATATCATGCTTAAACTTATTTCAATAAAATGTAAGTGATAATTTATTTCCTCACTAATTGATCTTTTATATAGTTGTTTGGACAAGGTATGGGTCAATTCTTTTTTCATTATTTTTTCTTGGTTTTATTGTTGTCATGGCCCATCTACGAGTGTATCAGTTCTGCATTTTGCCTCCACGTTATTTTTTCCAATGCTGCGCTGAAAATGTAGTTATATGTTGTTCGTATTTTATCTTGTCTTGCAGAAATTGACATTTGAATTTAAATCGCAAATCCAAATTAAATACATACATTACTCGTGCATCTCACTTATTCGTGAACATCAGGAAGAGAGCACCGAGCAAGAAGCAAAATCTCAAAAGCTGCTCATCAATTTCCAGCGAAAATATTTTGTGGGCCGCCGAAAAAATGACGTGGCATTGATTTCGCACCTTGTCCTCTGGATATTTTTTCACCGCCGTTTTGAGGTGCACTTTGCCGACCATTCGGGTATGCAACATGCGTAGCATACAAAATGGGATGTCGCATACCATCTGAAGTAGTTAGGGGCGAAGGATCGGTTGGTTGATTATCTGTGCTCTTTGGAACTGACCAGCGAGGAGCCGTGATGCCGGTTTGGAAACATGTTTCAGAAAGAAGCCTTCATTAAAAAATGGAATACGACGTATGACGCCATGTTTGTTTTGAGGGAGAAATTTAAACGATCGATCAGTGTGCCAAAGGTTTATAATGGGGAAGGCTGTGTGCTGGAAATTTCACAAGAGTACCAAATAGGCTTTATAGCAGATGCAGTCAGTTCAGTTCATATTGAAGGTATTCCTGATGCAGTCCACACAACTCATAGATAAGCAGTTGTTATAGGGAGGAGTTTTAAGTTAGGGCCCAAGGTTTTGGGATCAGCTGTATGTTTGAGGATAGGGCCTACTGATCACGGGTTTTCTTGCATTCCTGTTGTTTCCAACCAGATATACGTAAGCAAAAGCATGTAGGCTATTATTGTGTTGTTAGCCGACCAATTTTTCTGGATATAATTACCTTGCTATAAAAGCTGACATGCTTCAAAAGTTTATCCTTATCCACGGCAGGAATCATGCTCAAAACGTCCTGTACGTAAATCAGCAGCTGTTGCATACGTGGAATGGCAAGCATCCCGATGAATGGATAGATGCAGCAGGTTATTAGGTCGGTTATGAGCATCATCATCAAACTTGGACTGCCATCGCATTTCGTTTTTCTGTGAAGCCATATTTCGCAAACATGCCCATCCTCTCTACGATGATCACATTCGAGGCGTAACCATAGGCAGTGGCAGCGGTGATCACAATGGTGTA
>JASGXE010005546.1:0-36309 GCA_030068105.1 Sinentomon sp. SZTP_YWyxl
TATTTGGGAATAACCATCAGCAAAGATTTAACATGGAGTAAACATATTGAAAAACGGTTAAGAAGGCCTCCCAAACTTGCAATTATATTTTCCGAAACTTAAAGTTTGCCTCCCCCCCAGATAAAAAAGTTGCATACGCGTCGGTTATTTTGCCTGCACTGGAGTATGCCTGTGCAGTCTGGAACCCCGCCAAAATGTGCGATATAAAATCCCTCGAAAGTGTCCCAAAGGCGTGCTGCTAGGGCTATTTCTGGTAAATATGAGCGAACCGCAAGTGTTTCCCAGATCCTCTCCCAACAACTTAATTTATCATCTCTGCAACAACGGCGGAATGCCCATTGCCTTCAACTTTTTGCCAAATCGTTTTCTGGTTCTCTTGATTTTCCCATGCCATCGTCCTATTCGTTAAAACCTACACAACGGCGAACTGACAATGGTCTTAGTTTCTATCACCCACTAGCAAAGCGCTCTTGTTATGCTAATTCTTTCTTCCCTGCAACTATTTTGAAGTGGAACAGCCTTCCCCGTAATTCTTCCACCTCATAAGGAACGCTACCGCTCCGGGTCTCCCGCACCAACCCAATTGGTGTTTAAACTGATTTTTTTTTTTTAACCATTTCAACTGGTTTTTTACTTGTTTTGACTGCAATTGACTTTTCTATTCTTTTGTAAATGTCTTTTCTTGCTTGCAGTGCCGATCGTGCCACTGCACTTTTTGTCTTAAATTAAATTAAATTAAATTAAGTAATGTGTGCATCCCATGATAAATCGGAAGAAAGATAAACTCCCAAATACTTGAATTCAGTAACCTTGACTATGGGATTTCCACCGAGATTGTAGCGAGTTGAAGGTGAAAACTTTGAGTTTCTTTGAATGCCATCCAGTTGCCTTTGAAACATTGATGACTAAAACCCCAAATTTTGGCCCAGGAACTGATTGCGTCCAGATTATCCTGCAGAAATTACCAAAGGGCGGCCCATACAAAACTAAATCATCCGCAAAAAGCCTTGCATTGCATGTGAGCAAAGGTTGGAAGGTCATTAACATAAATGATGAAGAGAATGGACCAAAGACACTACCCTGGGGGACTCCGCAGGTGACAGGTCGCCTAGCAGAATTCTGGCCCTCGACAGAGACCTGGAAAAACCTTCCAGACAAGAAACACTCAATTAGGGCAACAAGAGGTGCGGGAATTCAAGCAGATTTAGTTTGTGAAGGGTAAAAATTATGAGGGATCAAATCAAATGCTTTTTTAAAATCAAAAAAAATTGCATGCAGTTCTTCCTTTGCCTCAAATGCACATCCAATATCATGAGTAAATTCAATAAGTTGGGTAACACAAGAATGCTTTTTCCTGAAACCATGTTGACTGCGGTGTTACTGATTTTTCAACGAAAGTCATCAGATGTGAATAGAGGATTTTCTCGAAAATTTTACTGCTAACTGAGAGAAGTGAAATCGGGCGATATAGTTCAGGATTTTCAGAAGGACCCTTCTTTGGGATGGGAATCACTTTAGACACTTTCCACTCATCCGGCAATGAAAGAAGAACAAAATCCTCTTGACAAAATTTCAAAGAAAAATGACAACTCAAAGGAAAGGATTTTAAGAAATCTCGTGGGATAAAATCAGGACCCGTGGCTTTCTTCCCCAATAGCTTTGATAATAAATGCTGAATTCCTACGCGGGAAATTTGATTGGATGCTGGGTGTAAACGGGGAGTGTTCGGGATGACTGAAGGGGGGGTAAATGAGTGCAAATTTCTCTGAATAGGCACATTTATTGGCAGAATTTTGAAACGTTCGCGCTAAAAGATCGGCTTTCTCAATGGGTGTGTGCGCAAAAGACCCGTCAGAACTCTGCAGCGATGGCATTCCCTTTGAAGAACGAAGATTTTTAATGAAGCGCCAAAAATCTTTCGAATGGGATATTGAAATTGCCCGTTCAATGTAAGAACTAAAATTGTGGTGTGCACAATCACGAAGTTCAAAACGAATGGCCGCAAGCTGGTTTACCATTCGGGGAGTACTTTTTGTGCGAATACTCTTGATGAGCCTGTTCTTTTTTGACGAGCGAAGCGAGTCTACAACGGACAGCAAACCGTAATTTGTGTGCAACGATAACTCAAAACATTGATAACCGATCGTGCCCAATTTTTGTGGAGGCGAAGATGTCAATGTGGTGCGTTGCTGTATAGTTTTTTGGTCAAAATCGGGTAAAAAATGCCAAAATGGCACAACAAAAACAAAAATGCTCTTTACCCTGCCCCACCTCATCAAAACCTGCAAGGAGTGCAGCCATGCAGCGCAACAACGAACAGACACTGCAGGCCGAGAAAACGCCGAACCTCACTCACCGCGCAGGGCCAGCGCCACCATGCACAATTTGCATCCCAATGCAGACAATTAAGGAGACAAGGCCAAGAGGCGAGCACAGGACAACAACAGAGCAGAGAAGCCAAAAGCTGAGAAGAAACAAACAGGACAACAGGTTGCGTTTTATTTCCATCAATGAATGCAGAAATCAATGATTCACCAGTCAACAAAACAAAAAAAAAAAAAGAAAGAACTGCACTGCGCTCCTTTCAGGTGTTTTTGCGTTCTCTGTTGTTTGTTCATCCAGGAACAGACTCAGGACGTCAATTTACACCATGTGCGCATGAAGGTGCCTTCCTGCTGTCGCGAGTGGATGCTGTGCAGTGTGGCCGAATGGGGAAAAATTTTCCCTCTTGGGGAAATTTTACACCTTTGGGGGAGGTCTGGGGAAATTGATAGTTTGGGGAAATTTGGAGAAATTTCGATTTTTGTCCATAAACAACAGCGCAAATGGATTTAGCAGAAATGCGAAACGTGGGGATTTTTGTTTCGGTTATTTTTCTACTTTTTCGGCTTTCGCTTTCGTTCCATATTCTTGTGTCGTGACGCATTTTGACACAACTTTTAAGCAGCCGATGCACGAATATTGAATTGGCACGTGATAGGTTGGAAATGGAAAATGAGACCCGCATCCCGCGATGACACCGAACTCCTCCGCCCGCACCCCATGCACAATTTTCGCCACAAAGCTCACAATAGAAGGCCAAGAGAACAGGCACGGAAGGAACAGAACAACAGTTTTGCAATATTTTTTAGCAATATTTTTCAGCGAAACATCAGCCATGACGTTTCAGAGAAAAAGTGGAAGAATTCCGGGATTTTCATTTGTCCAAAATGTGTGCTGCTGAATTGCGGCGTTTGAAGGGGGTGTGCGCATCGAAAGACATGCGAGTGAATGGCGGACCGCTGTGCGATGCCCACAGAAAGTTAAATTTCTTCTGAGTTTCGCGTGGCGCAAAGCTGAAAAAAATGAGCGCTTTAACACGTGTCATGATCCCAACCCTTTGTTTCGGAGTTATAAAATTCCGGGTCCTGCCAAGAATCACAAAATCATTGAATTTTAACACCACTGCAATTTTATGACCAGAGATAACATTACATGGCAGCATTGTTTTGTTTTGAGCGGGAAAAAGGCACGCCTCCCTCGGATTTCCATGGGGGCGCTGCCACCAAACTCAGCACAATTTGCACAATTGCCAACAAACATGCCCACAGACCGCTTGTGCAGTCGTCGATTGTGCAGGAGAAAAAGCGACTGGGACACGAAAGAAAAAAGCTGATCGCTCGTCTACAACAGGAAGCCTGTCTCCTGTTTCCTAGTCCTTAGTAGCGTTCGGAATTTTGCAGAAACCCAAGGCTTTCTAGCGTCAGTTTTGACAGATTTAATGGGAACCATCGCGAGGCATTGGAGAAGAATGGTCTTGAATGCAGTCCAGACCTCATTAATATGACTGAAATTAGGCAGTTGCTCACAAAAACGTAAAAAAAGATAATGAAGCCTACTCTTAATTGCGACCCAATTGGCTTTACCATAAATTGACATTTTGCACCCATTTTCATTGGAGAAGAATTGGCATTGGAGAAGAGGCATTGGAGAAGAATGGTCTTGAATGCATTCCAGACCTCATTAATATGACTGAAATTAGGCAGTTGCTCACAAAAACGTAAAAAAAGATAATGAAGCCTACTCTTAATTGCGACCCAATTGGCTTTACCAAAATTGACATTTTGCACCCATTTTTCGATGTCACTTCAGATTGTGCGATGTCAAAACCGTCCTCCACATTTGTTTGGCATTAAACATCCAAATTAGTTGCTGATTCCAAACAAGTTGGGCTTTCTTGTTTAGCGTGTTTAATTGGGCGGGGACACGGGACACTGTAATTTTTCGAGGTCGCCCACCTCAGTTCGCCAAAACTTGCCAAATTTGAATGTCGCTGGCGGCATCTTTCGCCGATCGGGTCGTCTCCCGAGTGCGCCCAGATGTTTCTCGTCGCCGCAGTTTCCCGCCCGTTTCCCAAAAGAACTTCGCCATCAGTTCGCATCCGCTTCAACCTGTGTGTCTTCGCCCACCTTTCCCGAAGCGATCCGAGCGCTTTTGACGTCCGTCGACGTCGCTGCATCGCATCGCCACGCCGAACGCTCTCCGACGGTGCGCTTCGCAGTCAGTGTACTCTCGGCCGCGCTGCGCGTCGGCTGCTACACAATCTGGAAATTCTCTCGATAGATATATCTATCACCCGGCAATATTTGTATCGAAATCTCCGGAGAAAAACAGAGCTGCATTAACAAGTGCATTTGCGTGCGTCCTGCTTCCTCGTCTATAGTCCTGGTTCATTCTCCCGTCAGTGCTCTAGAAAATCTAGTGCTTGTTGGTCTGTCGGCGTTCCGATAGAAGTCCTCGTATTGCACGCTTCCGCCGACCCTAAAACTCACTCTCTGCAGCAAAACGTGCAGTTTCATTTTGGCGAGTTTTAACATTTTTGGTGATTTTTTCTTCTTTCTCTGGCTCTGCGCGTTTTTCAGTGTTGTGTTATTTTTTGGAAGTCTCTGTGGACGAATGTGGTGAACCCAAATGATTGTTCTCCACACCTTTTCTGGGTCAACTGGTTTTTTTTTTTAACATTTTGAACATTTTTTCTCATCGGTTTGAACATGTTTTCTCGGATTCGTTTTCTCGGACATTTTGTCCAGTTTGCATTTAGTCTACTTCCTCACCATCTTTGGGTTTCTATTTTGCCTGGCCGTTTTTCTGGTGTGGTATGCCACACCTAAACATGCCTCTGCCGCCCTTTCCAAAGCCAAGAAAGGGCACATAGTTCGTTATTGGAGATTGAAAGCATTCTTTCGTTATGGAGATCGAAACATTTGTTCGTTTTCGGTGATCTAAACGAATCACTTTTCATTTTTGAAGACCGAAATCCTTCGTTTTTGAAATTATTGATTTTTTAAGTAATTTATGCTGCTAACCTGGTATATCATACACATTTAAAGAAAGAAAACTAGAATAGGGACATTTCACAAATGAATAAAACCCTCGAAAAGTGAATTAAAAAAACACATGAACATCAATACGGCAAAGGATCTGGAAGGACGTTTTTTTGGGCTGGTAAAAGACAATCGAAACATTCCTTCGGTTTGGGATTTCAAAACATCGTTTTTTTTGAAGAATTAAAAAACGAAACAATCTTTCTGTTTTGGAGAACGAAGCCTTCGGGTTTTTTGGAAATGGAGGTCAAATGCGGAACGTTTTAAACCACCCGGGAAAGTCCACCCTATTGATCGCACCTCGGAACAATACGTTTTGGAAAACTCGAGGTGTGCTGAGTTTGATTTCAAATTCCATGCACCTCTTTTCAAACGCACACACACCACCTCTTTATCTTCTACCTCATTTTCTGCCACATAAAACGGTGAAGTAGAGCCTGATAAATGACAAGTCCTAATTCCGGATGCGATGACAACATTTCTTACCTCGTTATCATGTTATCATATTTTTTGTTTGCTCTGGTGTGATAATGAGCGAGGTGATGCCTTGTTTTTGGGTTTCTGGTATGGTTTGACGACCTGCAACGCCGACTACAGATTAAAAATTAATTCTGTTCGTATGGCACGATTGGTGAATTGATTCGTTGATGTTTTCGAGTGAGGTGCCGCCTTATTTTCAACCCCAGGCAGACGAAGAGCACACGAAAAGGGCGACGTGTACAGTGTAAAACTCGACATTGTTTTTTATTAATTTCATTTGGGATGTCTGGAAAAAATAAGCGAAAATGTGTCAACGAACAGATTTTATTTTCTCTAGATATATGAGAAATCGTTTGTGCCTTATCGTTGAGGCTCCAGAATCGTTAAAATTCGTTGAGGTTCTGTATCGTCAAAATTTGATGCATTTGATGACGCAGAGAGGAAAAGGCAAGTTTGAGAGAAATAATCGACCGGAACACTGTCCAGTTCGGGGCTTTATCTTTGTGGAAAAATATCATCCGTTTGGGCGAACATCCTACAGCGCCCGATGCATTCACCTCACAATTTATTTTGGAAATTTTGATTTATTTTGAGCCCGTGGCGCCATGCGACCTTCATCAATCGCAATCTCGCTTTCCAGGTGAATTTTCCAGAATTGAAAGGTGGAAAGATGTTTATTTTCTTAGCGGGATGGCTTCATTCGGTCGCATCAATTGGAGGTTCAAGGCCATGGAACTGTTTTTCTTGTGCATCGCGTGAGAAACATTCCCACACAGAAGTTCACATAGACATTTTCCCTCTTTGATGTATCTATCACGTGTAGGCAGGAACATTATGTGTTAATGCTGTTGTCTTGCGTGTGTCAACTGGCTTTCAGGTACCTATATGAAGCGTTATCGCTTCAATTGGCCCAAATACCGCTAATCATAATTCCGTGGTTCCTTGATTTGGATGGCCTTGAAAAACTTGTCAGTTCAGTTTTCTGTTTGAAACTGCCGTGCTTTTATTGCCGACTACCTGTGTGCTGAAGCGCAGTGTGGCCTGCACTCTTGACGCCTTGCAAATCTAGTACAAGTTCTTCGCAACGCAGATGCCGGAAAACAAGTCCTGTCTCTGTCTAAATGCACTTTCTAGAGATCAGACTGAGACGCCCTGTAATAATGCCGGTCACTGCCACTTTTTCTCGTGAAGTACTTGCACTGAATCGTAATCCTGTCTGCACCTTCGACCGGATCCATATTGCTCCCGCGGTTTCCTCTTGCGAGAAGAATACAAAGGCTCTAACAAAACGGAAGCCCTGCTTATTACGAGTAGAAATTTTGTTTCTTATTTGGATGTTTATTTTTCGGAGGGCGGAAAAAAGTATCTCATTTGCATTGAATAGACAATTGTTGGGTGTTTCTCTTGCTTCTGGCTTCCTCCTGATGTTTTTTGTTTGGCTGGCAATGCTGTCTTGTGTATGGAATAGCTTGACTTTAATTTGAGGTCAAGAGATGTTCCCAGCCATGACGTTTCAGAGAAAAAGTGGAAGAATTCCGGGATTTTCATTTGTCCAAATGTGTGCTGCTGAATTGCGGCGTTTGAAGGGGGGTGCGCATCGAAAGACATGCGAGTGAATGGCGGACGCTGTGCGATGCCCACAAAAGTTAAATTTCTTCTGAAGTTTCGCGTGGCGCAAAGCTGAAAAAATGAGCGCTTTAACACGTGTCCATGATCCCAACCCTTTGTGTTCGTGTGTATACAAATTCCGGGTCCTGCCAAGAATCACAAATCATTGAATTTTAACACCACTACGCAATTTTATGACCAAGATAACATTACATGGCAGCATTGTTTTGTTTTGAGGCGGGAAAAAGGCACGCCTCCCTCGGATTTCCATGGGGGCGCTGCCACCAAACTCAGCACATTTGCACAATTGCCAACAAACATGCCCACAGACCGCTTGTGCAGTCGTCGATTGTGCAGGAGAAAAGCGACTGGGACACGAAAGAAAAAAGCTGAGCGCTCGTCTACAACAGGAAGCCTGTCTCCTGTTTCCTAGTCCTTAGTAGCGTTCGGAATTTTGCAGAAACCCAGGCTTTCTAGCGTCAGTTTTGACAGATTTAATGGGAACCATCGCGAGGCATTGGAGAAGAATGGTCTTGAATGCAGTCCAGACCTCATTAATATGACTGAAATTAGGCAGTTGCTCACAAAACGTAAAAAAAGATAATGAAGCCTACTCTTAATTGCGACCCAATTGGCTTTACCATAAATTGACATTTTGCACCCATTTTCATTGGAGAAGAATTGGCATTGGAGAAGAGGCATTGGAGAAGATGGTCTTGAATGCATTCCAGACCTCATTAATATGACTGAAATTAGGCAGTTGCTCACAAAACGTAAAAAAAGATAATGAGCCTACTCTTATTGCGACCCAATTGGCTTTACCAAAATTGACATTTTGCACCCATTTTTCGATGTCACTTCAGATTGTGCGATGTCAAAACCGTCCTCCACATTTGTTTGGCATTAAACATCCAAATTAGTTGCTGATTCCAAACAAGTTGGGCTTTCTTGTTTAGCGTGTTTAATTGGGCGGGACACGGGACACTGTAATTTTTCGAGGTCGCCCACCTCAGTTCGCCAAAACTTGCCAAATTTGAATGTCGCTGGCGGCATCTTTCGCCGATCGGGTCGTCTCCCGAGTGCGCCCAGATGTTTCTCGTCGCCGCAGTTTCCCGCCCGTTTCCCAAAGAACTTCGCCATCAGTTCGCATCCGCTTCAACCTGTGTGTCTTCGCCCACCTTTCCCGAAGCGATCGAGCGCTTTTGACGTCCGTCGACGTCGCTGCATCGCATCGCCACGCCGAACGCTCTCCGACGGTGCGCTTCGCAGTCATGTACTCTCGGCCGCGCTGCGCGTCGGCTGCTACACAATCTGGAAATTCTCTCGATAGATATATCTATCACCCGGCAATATTGGTATCGAAATCTCCGGAGAAAAACAGAGCTGCATTAACAAGTGCATTTGCGTGCGTCCCTGCTTCCTCGTCTATAGTCCTGGTTCATTCTCCCGTCAGTGCTCTAGAAAATCTAGTGCTTGTTGGTCTGTCGGCGTTCCGATAGAAGTCCTCGTATTGCACGCTTCCGCCGACCCTAAAACTCACTCTCTGCAGCAAAACGTGCAGTTTCATTTTGGCGAGTTTTTAACATTTTTGGTGATTTTTTCTTCTTTCTCTGGCTCTGCGCGTTTTCAGTGTTGTGTTATTTTTTGGAAGTCTCTGTGGACGAATGTGGTGAACCCAAATGATTGTTCTCCACACCTTTTCTGGGTCAACTGGTTTTTTTTTTACATTTTGAACATTTTTTCTCATCGGTTTGAACATGTTTTCTCGGATTCGTTTTCTCGGACATTTTGTCCAGTTTGCATTTAGTCTACTTCCTCACCATCTTGGGTTTCTATTTTGCCTGGCCGTTTTTTCTGTGTGGTATGCCACACCTAAACATGCCTCTGCCGCCCTTTCCAAAGCCAAGAAAGGGCACATAGTTCGTTATTGGAGATTAAAGCATTCTTTCGTTATGGAGATCGAAACATTTGTTCGTTTTCGGTGATCTAAACGAATCACTTTTCATTTTTGAAGACCGAAATCCTTCGTTTTTGAAATTATTGATTTTTTAAGTAATTTATGCTGCTAACCTGGTATATCATACACATTTAAAGAAAGAAAACTAGAATAGGGACATTTCACAAATGAATAAAACCCTCGAAAAGTGAATTAAAAATACACAATGAACATCAATACGGCAAAGGATCTGGAAGGACGTTTTTTGGGCTGGTAAAAGACAATCGAAACATTCCTTCGGTTTGGGATTTCAAAACATCGTTTTTTTTGAAGAATTAAAAAACGAAACAATCTTTCTGTTTGGAGAACGAAGCCTTCGGGTTTTTTTGGAAATGGGAGGTCAAATGCGGAACGTTTTAAACCACCCGGGAAAGTCCACCCTATTGATCGCACCTCGGAACAATACGTTTTGGGAACTCGAGGTGTGCTGAGTTTGATTTCAAATTCCATGCACCTCTTTTCAAACGCCACACACACCACCTCTTTATCTTCTACCTCATTTTCTGCCACATAAAACGGTGAAGTAGAGGCCATGATATGACAAGTCCTATTCCGGATGCGATGACAACATTTCTTACCTCGTTATCATGTTATCATATTTTTTGTTTGCTCTGGTGTGATAATGAGCGAGGTGATGCCTTGTTTTGGGTTTCTGGTATGGTTTGACGACCTGCAACGCCGATCTACAGATTAAAATTAATTCTGTTCGTATGGCACGATTGGTGAATTGATTCGTTGATGTTTTCGAGTGAGGTGCCGCCTTATTTTCAACCCCAGGCAGACGAAGAGCACACGAAAAGGGCGACGTGTACAGTGTAAAACTCGACATTGTTTTTTATTAATTTCATTTGGGATGTCTGGAAAAATAAGCGAAAATGTGTCAACGAACAGATTTTATTTTCTCTAGATATATGAGAAATCGTTTGTGCCTTATCGTTGAGGCTCCAGAATCGTTAAAATTCGTTGAGGTTCTGTATCGTCAAAATTTGATGCATTTGATGACGCAGAGAGGAAAGGCAAGTTTGAGAGAAATAATCGACCGGAACACTGTCCAGTTCGGGGCTTATCTTTGTGGAAAAATATCATCCGTTTGGGCGAACATCCTACAGCGCCCGATGCATTCACCTCACAATTTATTTTGGAAATTTTGATTTATTTTGAGCCCGTGGCGCCATGCGACCTTCATCAATCGCAATCTCGCTTTCCAGGTGAATTTTCCAGAATTGAAAGGTGGAAGATGTTTATTTTCTTAGCGGGATGGCTTCATTCGTCGCATCAATTGGAGGTTCAAGGCCATGGAACTGTTTTTCTTGTGCATCGCGTGAGAAACATTCCCACACAGAAGTTCACATAGACATTTTCCCTCTTTGATGTATCTATCACGTGTAGGCAGGAACATTATGTGTTAATGCTGTTGTCTTGCGTGTGTCAACTGGCTTTCAGGTACCTATATGAAGCGTTATCGCTTCAATTGGCCCAAATACCGCTAATCATAATTCCGTGGTTCCTTGATTTGGATGGCCTGAAAAACTTGTCAGTTCAGTTTCTGTTGAAACTGCCGTGCTTTTATTGCCGACTACCTGTGTGCTGAAAGCGCAGTGTGGCCTGCACTCTTGACGCCTTGCAAATCTAGTACAAGTTCTTCGCAACGCAGATGCCGGAAAACAAGTCCTGTCTCTGTCTAAATGCACTTTCTAGAGATCAGACTGAGACGCCCTGTAATAATGCCGGTCACTGCCACTTTTTCTCGTGAAGTACTTGCACTGAATCGTAATCCTGTCTGCACCTTCGACCGGATCCATATTGCTCCCGCGGTTTCCTCTTGCGAGAAGAATACAAAGGCTCTAACAAAACGGAAGCCCTGCTTATTACGAGTAGAAATTTTGTTTCTTATTTGGATGTTTATTTTTCGGAGGGCGGAAAAAAGTATCTCATTTGCATTGAATAGACAATTGTTGGGTGTTTCTCTTGCTTCTGGCTTCCTCCTGATGTTTTTTGTTTGGCTGGCAATGCTGTCTTGTGTATGGAATAGCTTGACTTTAATTTGAGGTCAAGAGATGTTCCCATGTGCAGGTCTTTGAGCCTTCAGATATATGCACGCCCGGAGCGTCTCTGATCTTTATGGCACGTTCACATCGGTCACCATTGTTGTTTCAACAATGTGAACAGCAGACATTGCTGGTTCTACAAACAGTCCCATGTTTTTGCCAGACGAAAGCGTTCAGCGATGCCCACAGTTCTTACGCGTGCACTCACGGTGTTTTCACATTTTAAAATGGACTCCGACGCACAGAAATGGACTCCGACTGGCAAAAAATGGATTCCGACTGGAGGATGCAAAATATATTCTTTGTCCTTTACCGACTGCAAAGATAATGCAGAAGAAGTCTGCATGGCAACTATACAGACATGACACATTATTCGATGAAACGTCATAGAGCTCTCACAGAAATTTAAATTTAAAAAGAAAGCTGAGGAGGCAACACGTCAGCATTCTGCATCAGGAACGCTGAAATGGCAGCCGAATCGGAAGGTAGGATGTTCCAGTCCCGAATGGTTCGCCTAAAAACGTTATGGCATAGAAAACGTTGTGCAACTCGCATTTGGCTGTGGAATGACACGCTTGTTTCACAAAATTCAACCACAGGAAAAAGGAGTAGGTACTTGAGAATTTTTGGGGATCTTTGAAAGTGAAGCAATGACGAAAGCACCTTAAAAAACGGCGTTCTTTTATGTAAGAATGTCACTCGAAGAGACTGTGAAATGCTCCTGATATGCTTTTTTTGAACATCGGTCGCAGGTGGATTAACAAATCGTTCTGTGGGGTGACTGAGTTCTTCTTTGAATGTTCTCATAAAGTTATACCAACGCAATTATTGAAAGATAATCGCCGAACGCAGGACTCGAACTCCGACAGATGTAGACCTTTGGATCTCGAGTCGGGCACCAGTCAACCATGCACTCGGTCATGATGACGAGACAAACCATGATGTTAGATGAATAGGTTGTTCCTGGGTGCGCGGAATAACGTCTAATTTTGGAAAGGTCTAAAAATTCCGCGGAAAGTAGAACCAGACGAAAATTAGCTTTTGGATAGGTTATGTTTAGGTTAGGTTAGGGTAGGTTATGATAGGCTAGGTTAGGTTGGGATGGCATAGGTTAGTCCAGGTTGGGTTGGGTTAATTTTGGTTAGTGTATCAATTCCGGCCTCATTACATTTTTTCGAAAATTATAGGCGTTATTCCGGCAACCCGTTGTTCCTTTCGCTTCTTAAAATCCTCAAAACACGTTGATTCCTTGATTCCAAGAATAGCGATAGGTTAATTCGACTTTTGATACCAAGATTCCTCAAAGAAGTCAATTTTCAGGATTTTCCACCGAGGGCATTTTGAAGTCACTCTGATTTTTGCAAAACACCTCGAGGTTATCTGACAAGAACATTGAAACCCTGATTTTTTCCGATCAGTGTTGGGTGGAATTGACCGAATCAGAATTAAAAAAAAATATGCAAAGAAGGTCCTCTTTTTCTGGACCACCCCGATGCTTTTGTTGCTGTGCTTGGCAGTGTCGGGATTTGCCATAGATAGAGAAAAGTCTCCCTGCTCCATCATGGAATTTCCCTCGCGTGCTGAGCTGCTTCGCCAATCTGACTTCGGCATTTGACTATACCTGTATGCACTCCAGAATTAAAATGAAATTTGTTCCCTTGGCAACCGTTCATTTTTATTGGTAATTCATTATTGCATGTTCAGATCGGATATCCTCGACCTGCGTTCCACGATCGTTTGCGTGTATTGGAAATTGGCATTTCGATGAAGTGATACCTTTATTCTCTTTGTTCTTATTTCGAATGCTCTTTTCAGGGTAGTCCAGAAGTCTTGGGCCAAAGGAAAATTTAAATTATTTGTTTTTAATTTTTTATGATCTGAAACCTTTTCTCGTTCCAAGTATGGATGTCAAGTTGATGATCGGAAATTCTATCCCGAACAAACTGGTAACATCCATTGAAAGGATTGAAGAAGTTTAACATCTACATTTATTAACATCAGTACCTACATTTATTTTTTTTATCATGGCCAATGACTTTTGGGTCACTCTGTATCTGCACATGTACTCGTACAAGTAGTTCGTGTAGTTCCCATAATGTCTACATCCGTGGGTGGAGCAAGAAAAGTTTCCAAACTGATAAAAAACAGCAAATTTTCATTTTTCCAGTGGCCAAGCAATAAGGCCTTTTGGGCTACCCTCTATTACTCGTCTCTTTATCCTGTCGTTTCTGAATTTTCGAATACAGGGTGGCTGACATGTCCTTTCTGCCGGCGCGCCAACTGTGGCGTCTAGCCCCCCGTGATAGAGTAGGCCTAATGATGCGGATAAGCATTGTTCAGGCAATGCGGAGCCTTATGGTGGTTCACTTCAAAACCTACCCTCTCTAAAACCCTGCCCTCTAAGGTTCGTACCTACCCTCTCTAAAACAGTCGAATGCGCCATATTTGCTCGATTTTTCAGTTTCGACGTTGAATCCTGCAAGGATGAGTGGGATCGCAGAACAAAGTCAAAAGGCGGCGTGGAGGTTCGATTTGTTTTCCAAAAAAGTTGCTGTGCGCTTGTGCGTGGAGAGTCTTGCTTTCCGCAAGAGGCGGCACAATTATGGTCTCGTATAAAGATCCAGGATGTTCCTTGGTCGATAATTATTCAGTGTCCCCTCAGTGTCAGCCAGTCATCTACGAGTACAGAGGTCGAAGAAAATTTTGGAGTTCGCAAAATTTTGGCGCAAAATTATTGTTTCTTGTAGCCGAAAAAATTTGCGGAAAAGCACACTTTTCCAGGGGTAAATGGTGGCGATCGCCCCCTCCGCCCCTGCAATGTATCTCCGCCTCTGCCTCGAGCCGGTCACAAAATATACTGATGCAATTTTCCCACTGGAGATTTGGGAAATATCGGGCGAAAAATCTGAACAGATTGACCTCGCTTCTTTTGTCGGTGGAGACACAAGTCTCCCAAGTCGTCGCCTCGACTGACAGGTCCCTGACTTCGGAATTCTCTGTGGCACACTTTCTCCCGAAAGCACGCAATTTTCCAGGGGGAAAATGGTAGCGGTCGCCCCCACATGGCACTTCTCTTGCGCCAGTGTATGAAGCATCTTGTTGTTTTCTTTTTTCACGCGACGACTTCGTTGCAAGACATGCGGGGCTTCTGATTTTGGGTTAATCGTTTTCAGTCAACAACTGATCCCATTAAATCGCGCGGATATTGCCATGGTATTCCAGCAGTTTCTGGTCTTAAAGGGCTTCGTTCCAATTCCTGGTTGTTCCTGTTGTGCATTTCTGCAACATTCGTCCTTGCCGGAGCACAGGGAATCCGATGATCCCTGATTTTGTTTCTGATTTTTGTTAATGATGATCCGAGTTTCGAACAAACTTCATGCCTCCATTCTTGTTATTTATTATTTATTATTATTGTCATCCAGTCAACACACGTCAAGTAGTAAAATATGACAAACACAAAAAAAGTAGATTTAGAAGAATAGCTTAAGCATTTAATTTAAAGAATAGCTTAAGCACCATTTAATTCCATTTATCCCGGCCACTGAGGGCTGGTGCAAGAATTCACCCAGTTTTTTGAACAGTCAATTGTGACCTGCTCCAAAAACTTTGTAAACTCTGTGACGCCAGTCCAATTAAGATGTATAAAGTCCTTAGCCAACCAGGAAGTATTCGCCAGAAAATTAAAATCAGTAAAGTGTACATTGTGCAAACTTTGGCACAGATGTAAGGTCATCTCATTGAATATCTTAAAGATATGCAGTGGCAAATCCAATCTGACAATAATACCAGAAATACAAATTTTGCAATGCGGCAGAACAAACCGTATTTTATGAATAAGGGAAAGCATCTCAGACAAAATTCCCCACATTGGCTGATTTCGAGATAAATTATTTGACCCCAAGTGAATAACAATTAAATTTTTGTTTTTAAGAATGTCATAAAAAGGTCCAAGAAGATAATCGGTTGCTTCACGTACTGTTGCACTTTTGATACCAAGATTCCTCAAAGAAGTCAATTTTCAGGATTTTCCACCGAGGGCATTTTGAAGTCACTCTGATTTTTGCAAAACACCTCGAGGTTATCTGACAAGAACATTGAAACCCTGATTTTTTCCGATCAGTGTTGGGTGGAATTGACCGAATCGGAATTAAAAAAAAATATGCAAAGAAGGTCCTCTTTTTCTGGACCACCCCAATGCTTTTGTTGCTGTGCTTGGCAGTGTCGGCATTTGCCATAGATAGAGAAAAGTCTCCCTGCTCCATCATGGAATTTCCCTCGCGTGCTGAGCTGCTTCGCCAATCTGACTTCGGCATTTGACTATACCTGTATGCACTCCAGAATGAAAATGAAATTTGTTCCCTTGGCAACCGTTCATTTTTATTGGTAATTCATTATTGCATGTTCAGATCGGATATCCTCGACCTGCGTTCCACGATCGTTTGCGTGTATTGGAAATTGGCATTTCGATGAAGTGATACCTTTATTCTCTTTGTTCTTATTTCGAATGCTCTTTTCAGGGTAGTCCAGAAGTCTTGGGCCAAAGGAAAATTTAAATTATTTGTTTTTAATTTTTTATGATCTGAAACCTTTTCTCGTTCCAAGTATGGATGTCAAGTTGATGATCGGAAATTCTATCCCGAACAAACTGGTAACATCCATTGAAAGGATTGAAGAAGTTTAACATCTACATTTATTAACATTAGTACCTACATTTATTTTTTTTTAACATGGCCAATGACTTTTGGGTCACTCTGTATCTGCACATGTACTCGTACAAGTAGTTCGTGTAGTTCCCATAATGTCTACATCCGTGGGTGGAGCAAGAAAAGTTTCCAAACTGATAAAAAACAGCAAATTTTCATTTTTCCAGTGGCCAAGCAATAAGGCCTTTTGGGCTACCCTCTATTACTCGTCTCTTTATCCTGTCGTTTCTGAATTTTCGAATACAGGGTGGCTGACATGTCCTTTCTGCCGGCGCGCCAACTGTGGCGTCTAGCCCCCCGTGATAGAGTAGGCCTAATGATGCGGATAAACATTGTTCAGGCAATGCGGAGCCTTATGGTGGTTCACTTCAAAACCTACCCTCTCTAAAACCCTACCCTCTAAGGTTCGTACCTACCCTCTCTAAAACAGTCGAATGCGCCATATTTGCTCGATTTTTCAGTTTCGACGTTGAATCCTGCAAGGATGAGTGGGATCGCAGAACAAAGTCAAAAGGCGGCGTGGAGGTTCGATTTGTTTTCCAAAAAAGTTGCTGTGCGCTTGTGCGTGGAGAGTCTTGCTTTCCGCAAGAGGCGGCACAATTATGGTCTCGTATAAAGATCCAGGATGGTTCCTTGGTCGATAATTATTCAGTGTCCCCTCAGTGTCAGCCAGTCATCTACGAGTACAGAGGTCGAAGAAAATTTTGGAGTTCGCAAAATTTTGGCGCAAAATTATTGTTCTTGTAGCCGAAAAAATTTGCGGAAAAGCACACTTTTCCAGGGGTAAATGGTGGCGATCGCCCCCTCCGCCCCTGCAATGTATCTCCGCCTCTGCCTCGAGCCGGTCACAAAATATACTGATGCAATTTTCCCACTGGAGATTTGGGAAATATCGGGCGAAAAATCTGAACAGATTGACCTCGCTTCTTTTGTCGGTGGAGACACAAGTCTCCCAAGTCGTCGCCTCGACTGACAGGTCCCTGACTTCGGAATTCTCTGTGGCACACTTTCTCCCGAAAGCACGCAATTTCCAGGGGGAAAATGGTAGCGGTCGCCCCCACATGGCACTTCTCTTGCGCCAGTGTATGAAGCATCTTGTTGTTTTCTTTTTTCACGCGACGACTTCGTTGCAAGACATGCGGGGCTTCTGATTTTGGGTTAATCGTTTTCAGTCAACAACTGATCCCATTAAATCGCGCGGATATTGCCATGGTATTCCAGAAGTTTCTGGTCTTAAAGGGCTTCGTTCCAATTCCTGGTTGTTCCTGTTGTGCATTTCTGCAACATTCGTCCTTGCCGGAGCACAGGGAATCCGATGATCCCTGATTTTGTTTCTGATTTTTGTTAATGATGATCCGAGATTTCGAACAAACTTCATGCCTCCATTCTTGTTATTTATTTATTTATTATTATTGTCATCCAGTCAACACACGTCAAGTAGTAAAATATGACAAACACAAAAAAAGTAGATTTAGAAGAATAGCTTAAGCATTTAATTTAAAGAATAGCTTAAGCACCATTTAATTCCATTTAATTCCAACCATTTAATTATTTCCAACCATCACCATTTAATTTAAAGAATAGCTTAAGCATTTAAAGACAGCGAAATTAAAATTAAAAAAGTGTAAGTGTGTTGAGGTGTTCGCCTTGCGTCTGGGAAGCCCAGCATTGCCTATTTATGGCCATACCATATACTATTTGTCACTTTTTTCGCGGAGCCTATCAAGAATTTGCATTGAAAGCAATGTCAAGTTAAACGTTCAAGAATACATGCGTGCAATGCCCAGGTACAGCACAGTTTCGTGAAAAAACCGGCAGGGTTAACTCTGACTCCGCTGCACGCACGTTTTGCTTGCAGTTCAACTGATCTTATCACCATTTTGCGATCCTTGAACAGCTGAACTCGGGTGTGAACTTGTTGTTCAAACCCCACACTGGATATAGGTGCCCATACACGTGGATATTGCGTTTTCCTTGTAATCTGTGGAAAACGATGCGAATTTTACAAAAAACTTTTTATGTCGGGTTGAGCATATCAGTTCAGGTGCTGTCCCTCAAAATAAATTGAGACTTTTTTCTCTACCCGCTTGCCTTCTCTATAGCTACAACAGGTAAACCTCAACCAACCGCGGCTTGTATGAGTGTCTTTCAACTTTGCGTCTTTCCACTTCGCTGAATCTCTATAACCCCTTAGAGATCTTTTGAAAGTGCTTTACGAGGCCCGCCTTGTGTCCATCCTGGCGAGCCCCGACCTGGATGCTGCAGGCTGCACTGTGCGCTGCACAAACCAAATTCGCGGTCTGACTGAAAATGTATAAATTTTGTCCCTTTTCAAAGGGTTTGCCTTTCTGAGGCGACTACTTCCTCTTTCTTCTTCCCCGCACCTCCCCTTTCCATGTATCAACTGAGTTGGGATTCTATTTATGCGCTGGTCTTCTACATCTTACACTTTCATCAGCAGGCCATTCAAGCCCGAGCCGAGTTCAAAGAGTTTGCCATGCGGTCTGTATTGCTGCAGTTTGAAAACTATACAGACTTGGTACTTTGAAATTCTGATTGGATCAATTACTGCAAGGGGCCCTTCCAATCCCTCGGAAAGCGACGGGTATAAAAGTTCACCCATGGGTGCTTTCCAAGATTTTGATTTTCCGGAGATGAAAAGTGTCTCCAACGGCGTCAGTTGACGGGAATCAGAAACACGCTGCAATTGCAAAACGTATATTTTCTGAAAATTTTACGAGAAAACTTCGCAAAGCATCACCAATATATCCAAGAAAATTAACTTACCTGACTCGACTGATATAAATTATTGGCACTTCCAGACCACTTATTCGTACAGCCTTGAAAATTTGGCATCAGGACCTTTTTCATCGCCGAGAAAAGGAAACATCTGATAACTGCTGTTTTCCCGTCAAAGCGGTAATTTTTGGGTACAAATTTAGCCTTTACATGACCACAATGGTGCACCACTCACTTGGTTCGCCTTTGCTTGGAGCACAATTTCGGGTTTACAAAGTGAAGCCCAACGATGAACGTTCACAGATGGCAAAAACCATTGAAGTCACGTGCACAGGGCTGCGCAGCCGCCGAAGGTCACGGCTCGGGCCGCAGCCAAAACGGGCTGGCGGTCGAAGGCCGCAAGGGGCGAAGCCCCACACCCGGGGAGAAGTGCAAGGGAATAGCGTTGATCCGAGGTTGCGGGTATAATTTTCTCCGTTTTCTTCAATGCTAAAAATTTCCCTGCAACCTAGGATAAACCTATTCCGGAACACTTCTCCCCAGGCGGCCTTGCGACCTTCACCTGTTCACACGCACAAACTCACAGTCGGAAGATATGGAGTGCGTATGACACACTCAATTTCCAGGCTGGCACTTGACCGCTGTAGTTTGAGGGCCAATTTTATTTCGCAGATGATGCCTTAACAATTCGGATTTCTCCTTCCGTTATCACATCATTATCGCTGCAGACCGCAGTGCTGCGGGTGAAGAACTCCCTTCCGGACCCGAATTGCTGCGTTGCGCCAATTGTTTTTGCTTTAAGCTGGTGTTGTTTTAACCTACTTCCGTTCCGAACCGACGAGTAAAGCTTTCTTGTTTGCGAAAACAGGAGCGAAACCTGTTTTGTGGTGGCATTGTTTATTTATTACCCTTTCTCTCCTCTGTATGGTTGCGGAAGATGCACTGGAGTTTTCCAGGTTTTTCTGCCTCTCGCCGATGGGCATCAGGCTAATTACGTAATCCAATAAATTTCTTATTTTATTACCGGCATGCCATGCCGCCCGCTTGGTCATAATACTCTGCGCCTTTTCCCAAGAGGCACGCACTCATGTTCGGCTGCTTAGTGGACTGTTCTTGCCGAGAACACGGCATGGCCACTCTTCCTGCTCTACCTGTTGGGTCCTTCCATGGGCGTCCGAGGCTGGGAGCAGCAGGGGTATCCCTGCCACTTAAAAATTGTGTTTCCCCGTGTACTGCCTCACTTGATAAACATATTTTTTTCTGTTTATATTTAACTGTATGTGGAGCCCGGATAAGGCTTTCCCGGGCTGTTGAAAAAATTGTAGTTCGAGGGGAGAATTTGTCCCTCGCCTACCCGGACAGTAGCGACGCTATTGGTTGTCAGAAGTTAGACCTATCTTAAAGATCTCTGGCCAGCTTTGCCCTGGAAACTGTGCTTTAAATGACTTCGCTTTGGGTTTTGAGCCCTCCCTGACAGATATCACAAATGCTTTTTTGGTCATGGAGTTCAAGATTACAACCGTCTCAGCAGTTTAAAAATCAGCATTTCATGTAGTTTCAGTAAAGTTCTTTTTCAGAAGTCCGATGCCCCATTTAGTTTTCAGGTTTGGTAATTGGTTTGCGTGACCCCCAATCTCTGATGGGAATGGATCCCAAATATGTGATAGCATTCCCAATCTCAGTATTGCAATCTCAGTAAGTCTGACAGTAGCATATTGTCCGGAACGATAACTCATATCTACATTGGAGAATTATGCTCACGATTACTCTCGTGGCGAGTTAGTTACCTGTGTTCTTTCCGCTCAAGTACCGGAGTAAGTGCCCCACCATGTATACCTGGCTCCGATGCCCCGACGGAAAGCTTTTTTTTTTCAATTTCGCATCCGACTTTGAAAATTGGCAGCGGTTTGAAATATTCTCTTTGGCTTTTGCATAGGACGTTTTGCTTTTGTTTATTTCGGTCTCTTCCCCGCTATCTCTCTCTCACAGAAATAACAATGACAGAACCGAACATGCTCGGAGCAATTAACATCGGCTATGTTTCCCTCACGCCTCAGGCCTTGTGGCAGCTTTATTTCGGCTTGCTTTTCATGTCTTCTTCGCCTTCACCACACCCCTCCAACCTTTTAAAAACCTGTCTCTCTGTCATGCTTTCTTTCCCCCAGTCTTTCTCTGCCTTTTCCTCCCGGCTCTTTTCCCTTGTGCTCCACCTCTATACACTGTGAGAATATCGTGGCAAATATTAGCACTCCGTGTACACGGTGTTTATTTCTTCGGTGTTTTTTACACAGTGTATATTTACACGGTATAAATCACTGCTCTCAACGCCGTTCCCAGTCATCGCTGCTCTCAACTAATCATCTTCGACACCTTGTCGAATATGATAACCCAAGGTTCATATCATTTACTCGCGCAATTCTTCAGTTTGTCGATTAAATGATTCGCAACTCTGTACTCTGGCCTCAGGGTTAACAGTGCCAAAGACCTGTCCACGTGGAGTGGACCAAGTTCGCGGACGTGATTTGAGGTTTCATGTCGTTATTTTTTGTTAGAGCTACATCCAAACTTGACCTCACTTGCCTACTCTCGCCGCCTGTTGCTTGCTGTCAATCTTCGTTGTCAATATTTCTGCTTGCTCAACGTCTGTTAACTTTACTGTAAATCACGTCAGCGAACTTGGCCTCGCTCTACGCATGTCGGCAGAAGGATCAGTAACTCTTGTTGTCCGCTCGGCTCCCAGTTGATTGCATGTTTTGCTGCCTTTTCTGCGCGTTTCTGGGCGATTTTCCTGCCAATTTGGGAACATTTTGGCACTTGTCGACGGGACCAAACAGTGAAGGGGTAAACAACATTGTTGATCGCATTTTCAGCAAATCGCAGGGTAGTTTTCAAGCTTGGTGTGGTGGTTTTTGCCACTTTTGGTGGAAATTTGCCAGTATGTTTTTGCAGTGTATCGTCCATTTTATGTGCTTCTTGGTGTTTGCTCTCTTTGCCTCTTCATCTGCTTTCTTTTCCCTCTTATCCTTTTGTTATGTTGCTCTTTCCGCATGCAAGTGGCAACAGCGTGTATAGTGGTGGTGGAAGAAATGTACTCATAATGTAAAATTGTGATTATTGAGATTTTTGCAAAAACTCCATGTTGCAGAAATACATAAACCTATTTTTTTGTCACCAAGATCAAAATCTGACTCATTTACAAAGCTTTGTTGGAATCCGGCGCTTTAATGTCTACAGCCTGCATAAGAGTAAAAAGAAAGAAAAAAAAAGTTTCGGAGGCAACAGTTAAATGCGGAAAACACATCTATGAGTAGGTACATTAATTCCGCCTCCACTTTACCTACTTACTCAAGATAATCATCCGCTCAAAAATAGCATAATTAGTTTTCTCTTTCAACATAAGACGATAGGTCTACCTATTTGAAAACACCATGTTTTCCGACTTGCTGATTATGTCTTGCAGCATTGCTTATAGATGCTTAGAACAACAAAGCACGCCTGTACAGCTTTGCCGATGACAATGACTGGAATACCGGAGAACTCGGAAGGTAAAGTTTCTGCTCTTTTGCAACACATGCACACTTACAGTTAAATGAACTGATGTGCAAACACTGTATGTGTGTATAACAGTACGTTGGGAGCTCTTGCCTCATATGACAACGGGCAGTTGAATGGCTTGCGCTTGTGCACAAAACAACCGGGACTCGTTACTTGGAACTCGTGTATGCATTCCCCATTTCAAGAATCCGTGGCTGGCCGGAGCCCCATTCCAGCATGTATCACTGAGCCGTGGAGAAACTGTGGTTGCGAGGGCTGTAAATTTCAACCCCCAACATGCCGTGGCTTCTATAGGTATATGTGAGTAATAAGCGGTAATTGTCTGGGGAATCCCGAACCGTTCGTTGTCTTGTAAATGGGTGACATTATGTCCGATTTAAGTTATTCCCCAGAACCTGGTCTATTGGTTCTCGTGTCAAGCTTAGTCACCGATAAGATCATCGAGAACCTGCTAAATGGCCTCAAAAGATTCTGCCGAATGAAAAAGTGAACTTTTTTAGATAAGTTAAAGTGTATAAAGTGACACAAAATGTGCCTCTATCCACATCAATATACGGGCAAGATAACGTGAAGAAACTGACCGATAATGCAAAGGCAACAATGCTCGAAATGAGCGCAGTGAAAAACAAACACCGTGTTGCCTCAGTGATTGTTTGTCCACATACGCCACCTCAATATTTGCATCGTAATTTGGAAAATCGACAAATGTATAATTGCGCCTAACTAATTCAAACGCCACGCAACACACATCAGAAGCTTGCTTTTCTCCACGTTTATTGCATATGTTCTGGGAGATGTAAAATTTTTGAGAAACAGCAAAGAATAAGCAAATGGCGATTGTGGACGTTTCATCACAGGCACATTTCGAGCCGAACGTTTCGTCACAGGCACATTTCGTTGCCACACCGTTTAGTCGCGAGACATTTCGTCGCCACATCCGTTTCGTCGCCAGTGCAGTTGTGCATCAACGATGCTCAGATTCGCCTGTTTAATTTCAATGGGATTGAATCGTATAGACGAGACTACATCCCTTGAATTTGCCGTTGTCATTGGAACTGTCATTAGAAGTGTGGTCCTAACTCTGACTTCATCGAATCGACACTAAACCATCAAATGCGAGTTTTTGTCGGTTCATTTTTTCGATGTTGGTCTGGCATGATCCAGTTCCGGAGAAAAGAGTTTTGCTTTGCCACTGCGCCGTCAGCCTCCGCTGCAGAAGTCGTTTGGTGTCAACTCCCCGCTGCTGAAGTCGTTGGGTATCGACTCCCGCTGCTGAAGTCGTTGGGTGTCGGCCCCCGCTGCTGAAGTCCTTGGGTGTCGGACCCCGCTGCTGAAGTCTGTGGGTGTAATCGTAGACACCTGCTGCTGAAGTCGTTGGAGTGTCGGCCGCCGCAACTGAAATAGTTTGGTGTTGACTTCCGCTACTGAAAGTCGTTAGATGTCGACTCCCGGTGCTAAAGTTGCATCTGATGCGTGGAAGCCATGAGAGGGACTTAAATGAGCAAGTTTGTGTGAGTGGTGGATTTTGACAAACCATTTGCTGGGTGGTCAGCCGCGGTGTTTTTTTGTTGAAAAAGGAACTTTTATCCCGCAAGGTCGGATGGGTGGGTTCTGGCGCTTGGGTGCCACACTCATTTCTTTCTCAACAGTGGAGAATTGTTCCTGATTTATTGGTGGGAAGCTTTGAACGTGTCAAGTTTTCAGGAGTTCGTGATCTTCTCCTGATTTGGTTTGCTCATCCTTAATTTTTTGAAATTTGATTGTATTTTCCGTTGGTAGACTGCATTCGTGCGATCATTAACAGAAGCGAATTGGGCTTGGCGCTTAGTTTTCTGATTAGAATACTTAAGTATCGGCTGGATGACATTGTCAGGCAAAAGTGGGTGGTTTCTGTGCAGGGTGTTTGAGAAAACTTGCGCATTTACCAGAAATATCTTTGATTTCATAAAGGCTGTCTTATCATCTCGGGTGCAGGTGAGCATGCAATGTCTTGAACCACCTTCGGCCACATCACAACCCTCCTCAGCTTCATTAATACAATAGCCAATTCAACAGACGTATATGCATCTTTCACAACAATAGAAAAGGAACTCGCGTCGTGGCATAGAAATGAAATTTTCATAACACATCTATTCATTGAATTGATTATTTGAGTTGAGATGGGGATACAAGCAGAATGTTTCACAATTTAAGAATTTCACCCCCTCCATTAAAATGTTCAGAGAAACTTTGATTTCTGCGCTGAATCGGCAGCTGTCGACATCATTCTGCAGAAATTTTGGTTCCCTCTAAAGCGTACTGAAAACCCTAGTTAAGATGCTTTGATGCGCTCAAATAGCGAATTATAAAGCTATCTTGTCGAAGAAGTTTCTCAAGTGAAATTAAATTCCCGGTTTCTTCGTGCGAATTTACTGGCTGAATATACGCTCTCGCGTTTTTGGAACAGAAATCAAAGAAATTCGAAATTCCGCGCAACACACGTGGTGCACCCTGTCGCATCACTTCTTCCGTTTATTTGCCTTCTGAAACGTGTCGTGGCATATTAATTAGGCTTTAATTAAGACTCCGGTAATTTTTGCCATCATCCGTTTTTCAGCTCGGCCTGCGGTCTGCTGCATTGGCATTGTCTTGTCATTATATTTAGCACCATCGTTATGGTCACGAATACTGGGATGGTCTGTTCTTCAATATTTCGCACTTATCCCTGACCAAATTCTCATTTTCAAGTGATTTGTTTGCTCTGAAACGGCGCTTACACGTGCCTGTTTTTTGAGTGTTTTCTCCCGCGTTTTCTCGGTCGCACAACTCCATTTGGGAGAGACAGACAGCCCATCTGAAAAGCTCGATTCGTCGGTTTCCGTGAAGGCATGGCCCACCTGCTTATTGAATTCGAGGGAGCAGTGCGCCATTGAACGCATGTGCAACGGAGCAAAAACAGGCGAGTGTACGGGGCTCTAAAGGCAAGTTCCTCCCACCGAATGCGAATTTAGGTGTTCCCGAGGCACCATCCCAAGTGCATGGCATTCGATTTGCGGATCACCATTTTCAAGCGATTACCACACATCTATGGCCTAACCTGGCCGTCCTGTACGGCGATGATCAAACCAGTTGATGAGGATTGTGTAAAGGAAATAATTAACAAGCCAATTAGGAGTGTTCTTAATCGAATGCGGTGTCGTCTGCGCAGGCCACCGGCCCTCGGTTTTGCTTCTAACTTTTTCGGACCATCGAATCAATTAATTTATGCTTTGAGAAATATTGGATTTCGACCGCACCTGGTGTGTAATTATCGTTCTTGCCACACCAATGATTCTGACCATGACGCATCAGCTGTCTTTCTCTGCATGCGCGCTTGCTAAACTGCCCCATAACTCAACTAACACACGATCCGGTTGAACATTTCTGGGATTTTGCCTCGGAATCTGCCAGTTCATCATGCGCCAGCGCGTCGAAACATTTAGGTTTTTATCCCTTTGAATTTTTATGTTTTTGTGAGTGCAAGTTGCCGAAGAAAGCAATTTATTATGAAGTAATTGGTGTCCACAAATTTGTAACATCCATCATTTGGGTGATCTCTATTCGTTTGCTTCCCAAGGGTGCATTTTTATTGGAGTGAACTCTATTCGTTTGTTGTTCCCAAGGGTGTTCGTTTCTTGTTCCCAAGGGTGCATTTCCAAAAAATGCACCCTTCAAAGGGTGCATTTTTTGGAACATTCGTTTGCTGTTCCCAAGGGTGCATTTTATTGGAGTGAACTCGTATCTTTCCGTTTGTTGTTCCCAAGGGTGTTCGTTTAGTTCCCAAGGGTGCATGCACCCTCTGCATTTCCAAAAAATGCACCCTCTATAGGGTGCATTTTTGGAGTAATCGATATTCGTATGCTGTTCCCAAGGGTGCGTTTTATTGGAGTGATCTCTATTCGTGTGTTCCAAGGATGCATTTTTTCGTATGTTTCCAAGGGTGCATTTTATTGAAGTGATCTCTCCTCGTTTGCTGTTCCCAAGGCTGCATTTCATTTTGGATTTCTTGAAAGCATTTTACTTCTCTTTCGAAACTGTGGGCATGTACAGGGTATGGCCTGAAAACGTAACCGAATTTTTTGCGTTAGTTGGCGGTTGCTGTTCGCCCTCGGCTTCTTCAAAAGTGGATGTCCCTGGCCTGTTGGAGAAATTCAATCTTTTCCAGAAGCTTTGGATATCTACCCGTGCGAAATTTCTTGGTGTAATCTCCCTTGTGACAGTGGCAATTTTCGCATGCCGTGCAGCTGTTGTGTTACGCTTATCCGAGGATGGAGGTGGGCTTCCTTCACGTCACCCTTCAAAAAGAAGTCCATGTGTGCCTGGTCAGGGCTCCTCGCTAGATATGCGGAACATGAGAACTTCAACTCACCTGGAAATGTTGCGACCAGGGAAATGTCCTTGAATATGAGCCTTGCTCGGTCGAAACCTTTGGCGGTTTGAGCAACGTATCCAAAAATTGAATTGAATTGAATTGAACTGTTTATATTTAAGGGCTTGGCCTCGTTTCATATATGAAAAACAGCAACTTACAAAAATAAATGTTAGAAGCACAAGATTCAAGAGGAAACGATAAACGACAGCAAGTACAGGTAGGAATGGCATTGAGATGCAGAGCTGTAAAAGGCGAACATGGTCTATTTGATGGAGTTCCCAAAGAATGCGTAAAGACGTGCTTTCAGCAGATTTATAGAAATTGGAGTTTTAAAAACTTTTGCTGGTAACGAATTCCAGTCAGGAATCGTTCTTTGAAGAAAAGACTATTTCTCAACATTAGTCCTGGGGCATGAAAGAGTTCTTATTTTGAATTGATGATCATGACGAGAAATGAACGTAGGTCTCTGAATTAGTGGCAACAATTCACCCCAACCACCAACATTGGAGACCACTTTGAAAAGGCATATTATCCTGCTGATTTTTCTTCTGATATGTAGAGGAGTCCAGTTTAATTTAGATATCATGTCAGACACACTGCTGTGGCGAGAATATACTTTCCAGTCACAAAACAGCCCCTAAGCGCTGTACTTTTTCAAGTTAGCACAAATCTGTAGCATGGTAAGGGTCCCAAACGACCGATGCATATTCAAGCTGAGGTCTAACAAATGCAAAGTAAGCGAGCTCTCTTGTACTTTGCGGACAACCCCTAAAATTCGGCACCATTTAGCATTTTTCGTTCCCGATCATAGCTCGAATTGCCCATTTTTCACTGAGAAAAGAAGGATGACCTGTAACCGTCATTAGTCGTTTGTTCGGAACCAATCCAGAGTTTACTTGTTGAACTGCAGTAGTTTTGCACCAAGCAGGAGTAAAATTTGACTATAAACTGCATTTCTAAAGCTATTGTCTGTCCACCTACGCAGGAGACAAAATGAGCGTCAGATTTCAACTGTTACCTATTTGGGGAGTTAACACATACTGAAATCTTTGCAAGAAGATGACAGGAAATGCTTGCAAATGTACTAAAACAGGCAGAGCGACTCGCACTGCGAATAGAAACGCTGAGCACCTGTAACGACCGCCAACGAGGTAAAAAAATCTGGTTGTATTTTATGGCCCATCCTGTATGTGGTTCAGTTTTACTCGCATATCGTAAAATTCATTTAATTTCGAAATTTTGACTAAGTTTGTGACGTTCTGGGACATGTGATCGACAGTTTTGTTTTGTGTCTTGGATTCTTGGCCGACCCTGGAAATTAGGCCTGCTGCTGGTTACATGCACCTTTTATTTCCTGTAACCTAACCGATGGAGTGGAGTTTTTTTTGGCCAAAACCTCAAAGACTGGGCCAACAACAGGAATAACTCTGGTAACATAATGTCCAGAAACGTGCGGGCCTATTTGGCCTGCACCGGTTATGTCGGTGTTATTTACAACGGTTTTACCTTTTTTGCCTGTTATCCTCAAAGGGACTTTGGAATCAGTTGCGTTTTATCTCAATGCAGTCGTGATTGCGTCACTGCGCGACTGTGTCTAGCCGTCTTTGCTCGGAACATCACTATTGGTACACAGAGGCCGATGTACCTACATAGACCTCGAATTCCGTGTTTTTCCTTATCTCTCTACCCAAAACCAGTTTTCCCATAATTTGGCTGATATTCTGAGAACTGCCGCGCTGCAGACTGAATCCTGAATCTGAGCCTAGCTCTGGGGTCTCTGTACAGGGTATTTCAAAATTGACGGGCCACACAAGGAGCTATCTTGCTCGCACCGCGCCTGGACAAGATTCTGCTTCCGTTTACTCATCGTGTCGCTTGGAGGCTTTGAGAACTGCGGTGACAAGTCAATCGCTCCACAGTGACAGTACCGAGCAGACAATTGTCGACCGTAATCACTGGCCACATGGCACGTGAATAATGAAAGACCTTGTACACAGAGGCGGAAGCTGTCTGATGGCATTTCCGTTGGGTTTTGTTCGGCAAGCCGCAATGGATGCCTTTGAGTGCTGCGTTCCATTTTTTCTTCCTTGATACACAGCGGTTCCTTTCTCGCACACTAATCGTAATATATTCAAGCCGCTAGTTATGCATTTGGGAGTCACAAAAATTTGCTTCCTAAGTGGTTTCGCCGGCGTAGATAAGGCGCCGCATGCAGTGACATTTCTCGCCGCTATTTTCATGGAAAAACATACACAAATTCTCGAGACAAAGGAACTCTTTCTCTCCTTGGGTCGTTCAGGTTTTGGTTTATATTTTGCGCGATTCTGGAAAGGTGCTGCGACTTTTTTACAGCCTCCGCAAAGTTTGATACAGAATTTCTGTGGGCTTGAATAGTCTGATAAAAATGCGAAGCACCTCCACGGAAGTGGGCTCATACCAACGAGTTTTATACACCAACCAGGTTCCGCCATGTTGGCTTTATTCAGGAATCCGGGCAGCGTATTTGATTAATCTATACGGATTTGGCACTTTTCCATCTAACCCCATGTTTGTCTTCGAACCCACAGAAAGTGAGAAAAAACACTCGGAATAAAGAAAATAGGTTAGGTTGGGTCATGGTAGGTTAAGTATAGGTCAGGTTAGGATAGGTTAGACAGGTTAGGTTGGGTTAAGCTTGCTTTTGTTTGTTTTTTTCTCAACGAGAAAAGTCGAGACATTTCCCGATTCATATAGATTAATAAAATACGCATCCGGGCACCCTGAAACGCCGAAAAACTTCTGACGACATCGCGTGTTACGTTGAGATCTTTCCTGTTTGCAGCCAAGCGCATGCGCCCTATGCGGTATTCTGTCAAAAGCACAAACACACTTGGGTTGCTTCTGCCAACGTGGCTGTGCATGTTGATGACATGGCACATTTGCCATGTCTGTGCCATGTAGTTCATAGTTTCTCGCTTAGATAGGGGCTTAGATATTCTGCTATGTGAAATTATTGTGGTTGTGTAGATGACCACGCTGGTCACCATGCAGTAGGTCACGCGTGGGCTGTTTTATCTGGTGGTGATCCAAAATCTTTTACACATTCAACAAGCAGATTGTCCTCTGTGACTGAATTATCCACCTGTCACCCCCTTCGTTGTTGCACTCACAGTTTGTGACTGATTTCTTTTGCCTTGACTGTACTTTATGCAGCCTGAAACGAGTGTTCGCCGCTTGTATCATTTCAATTTCGACTTTCTGTTATTATAATCTTTCTACTGCTATGAAAGACATGCAAAGACATCCACTTTCGGCACTTCTCTTGCGTAGGTACTTTTTTGCTCTGCACTGTCGACGACGGGCTTCAGGCCACAAGTATATCGCAGCGGGAATTGCATGGTTCAGTCGCGGAATACTTTTTCTGGGTTTCAACGCGGTGGAATCGGCGGCAGTATATCTATGGCTTTCCATTTTGCTCGTGCGGGTGGTTGAGGAGGCTTGATTCTGGTGGTGGTGGGGTGGTGTAGGCCGAAGGCTGCGACGCGCAGCCGATGTGGAGAGGCGGGCACCAGACCGCCTGCCGCCTTGGCGGCGGCTTCACTTGTCCGTGTCAACACCCTGCGCGGTTTGGCTTTTATTGATGATCTTTTTTCTCCATTTTCCGAGAATTTAATCCCTTGTGAACTTGCATGGATGTTTTTTGGCGGTTTTGGCAACTCCCTCCGCCAAAAGACATCATGAGAATTGCGGTGTCAATTTCCTTTTATTCATAACTGTCCAGGCTTTCCAAGTTAACGAACATTTTTATGTGGAGCGTGTGTAAATTTCTATACCTTATTTCCCGAAGCTTTTTTCTTCTTATTAGGTCTGTAGATTTTAGGTCTCATCATCGTGCGCAGAATGATTGTATAAGCGGCGGAATTCCACTAAATTCCATGCTGCAGAAATAAAGATCCTCTTCGACAAGCAGGTTTCCACCACGTGCATAAGAGTAAAAAGAAAGAAAAAAGTTTCGGAGGCAACCGTTTAATGGGAAAAGCACATGTCATGTGTTTTTGTCAAAACAAAAACACATGACGTTTCCACCGCGTTGGAAGCCACAAAAAGGATTTCGCGACTGAACTATTGCTGTTCCGTCCTCAACCTGCTTGTTGAAGAGGATCTTTAATTTCTGCTGCATGGATTTTTTACTAAAATCTGAATTGTCGCAATTTAGACATGTGCCTGTACCTGCATTTTTCTTCATTTGCCATCTGAGCTGACAGCCATACGGCTGGTGGCGGCTCAGCATGAACCTTGTTGTACAACTTGGGCTCGCAAGGAGAACAATGCCCCATAATCGTAGCTGAACTCCGCTCTGCATTCAACGGAAACATTAATCCCGCCGCCATTATACGGTTGAACAAGTTTAACTTGTTCATAAAATTTTAGAAACAAGTCCACTGTCAATCTCTGTGGCACGTGAGGATCGTGCGCGCGAGCTGAATCTGAGTGAGTTATGCACCATGCGCCAGGCCAGCAAAAGAATCGGACCTGATTGCGTTAGAGCGTTCTCAAAAATGTGCAAAAGTGATCTCAATGTGACTGGGTAAAAGTGAAGCAGGTTCTCACAGCTATTTGAACAATAAAGGTTCTCAGGGAAGACTATGGACAATATCGAACAACAGAAAAAGGTTTCCGGATTATGCTCCTCCTGACCTTCTTGCCACCTTTCCAATTCTTCCTGCATCGTTTTAAGTTGGTCTATTAAAAATCTGCAGGCCCTTGCTCGTGTGAGGGGGAGAGTAAATGAAAATGAAAAGTCTAATTAAACGAGTCTGTCTTTGACTGGGCCAGGTGAAAAGCGTGGCCTCTGGCTGCCGCTGCACACAGGAGTCCAGTAGTTCTCCAATGACGTTCCGTTTGCTGCTTATGGGGGAATCATTTGGAGTCCTGGTTTAAAAGAAGAAATTATTTTAATACCTCAAAATGTGAAAAGTTTCCCGTCTTCTGTGTGAATCCATTATGAACGAATGGAGTTTCAGGACTCTCATCGCGGAATGTTTCGCGCTCCTGCGGGCTGCGTCAGTTACGCTCCATGACTATACATTTTCTGTTTTTCTCTCACGCTTTCCTTTGGCTTTTCGCCTTGTCCCTGAAAAACAGAATATTGTTGACTTAAATGGGAGTTCCAGGTTTTTTTTTTGGTTTGGCATGCTTCTTTTAATGCGCTTCATCATTTTATGCAAATTGAATCGTCGAGGTTTGCTGTTTTGTCTGCAACTGCGCCGTGGTCTACCCTCGTCTGTTTTGCCATTCTGTTTTTTTTTATTGCGGTTCTTTGAGCTTTTTTAATTTCCCATTGCTGCGTTTATTTGAAGACCAACGCGGAATAATTTGAATTTTGTTGTATATAGGCCTACCCATCGGTGCACGACGACCGAAAGAAAGTTCGTAGCACAGAAAAAAATTCATAAAAGTTTCCGGAAATTTTCATGAAAATCAGCGGAAAATTTCACGAAAAATCTCGGGATATTTCATGAAATCCATGCACCGGATTTGTTTTTGTTCACTCATCATGCTTTTTGATCACCATATCAAAACTTCTTCTTTTTCTGGCTCTCGTCAGAAGGCCACGGCGGGTCACATCCACTGCATCCTGGGCACCGACCAATTTGGGGGGCCTGAGATGAGGGCCCGCCCAATCATTGGGGTCTGGGTGGAGCCCCTGGCGGGGAGTGTGGCCGGCGGAGCCCCCCAGAAGCTGAAGAAATTTTGAAATTTGGGGCTCATTTTAAGTGTTCTTGATGTCAAATTTTACATCAGGGCTGGCCAAAAGCACATGGCAGGGGGAGCAAGCGAGCCGCTGAGGGGGCATTTATCGTCAATGACGTCCCTCGCGACCTATCCGTGTTTGCTTGTGATTTTTGTCACGACATAAGGCACCTCGTTCTGTCGCAGATGTGTTTTTTTGCTTTTATCGCGAACACATTGCATTGGGCATTTCTCTTCACGCTTTCCATAAAGCGCCTTTGTCTGCGCAAAGATGCAACACTTTTGCACTTATAAGCACTTAAATTCTGTAGGTGCTTTCCTCAATTCGCGAAAAACAATTCTTGTCAAGGTTGCTTGATGCAATTTTAGGACTGGACAAAAAATTCTCACGTTTTAATAAACAAAAGTTCGAGCAATGTCATACCGTTTTCTTTTATGCCCCCACCCAAAAGAAGGAGACATCTGTTTCATTTGATAAGTAATTCGCATGGATGCGGAAAGTGTGGGATTACAACAAAGTCTTGTGTTTGCTCACCGTCTCGAGGTGCGGCGCTGTCGTCGTGTGCGTGGCATTGTTGTGGCGAGCGCGACAATGTCTGGGCTTTCCGCAATCAGACCAACCTGCGGTGGAATTACAATTTAAATCCACATGCGGCTTTAATCCTTTTGTTTGCGAGTCGTGTGGTGGAGCAGCTTGTCGTATCTTCTTTGGGTTTTGCCTGAAGAAATACCCTGAGTACCGTGCTCGTCGAATGGGTCTTTGCATTGGTGATCAGGTTCGCGTTGTGATTGACGAAACGCAGGTTGCTTCCTCAAACTTGTTCTTTAATTTTTGACGAAAATCCTGCTCATTACAATAGCCCAATGTTTACAGTGCAACTTCGAGTCCCACCCATTCCAGGAATGTTGCTCATCATTAACATCGCAACTCGGTGATTTCCAATTGTCAATACTCTTTTGACGGACACGGTAGCATGCGTCTCACACTGCATCAACAAAGCACTCTGTACCGAAACGTTGCGCAATTGGGATATTGCATGGGCGCATAGATTTTATGCTGCATTCAATTCGTTATCTTTAATAGGGAGTCTGGATTTCCTTGCAACGTGATGGGAAAGTCAAACCGTTTTTTTTTTAATCAGTCATGATGGATGAAACATTTTATGGTATTTTGTTTCCCTATCTGCGTTGTTCTCTTGCCTAACTATGAAACCCACCCTCCAAAAGTCAGGCCTTCCGAAAAAGGACGCAACTCTAAACGCCATTTGTGTAAAGGGTGGCTTCTCCCTCTTTTATTCCCGATGTTTCCAAGATGTGAGGGCATTTAGCGCACCGAAATCAATTTGGAACTCCAAGACTTTTTAATTTTCGTTGAGCTGATTTTCTTCCGGAACTTCTAAACTGCGATGACGTCCCCTTGGAGGGTTTTTGGACAAATGTATTTTAGCATGTTCATGCCACCCACGAAGAGGTATTTCAGTGTCTTCGTACAATCAATGCATTTTCTGAGAATGGATGTGTTCATACCTTTAAGGGCTCAAAATGACGTTCGACTGTGGCCTAGTACTATAATGCACTTGTCCTACGCCGATTTGACTGAAGTGTGTGGTCTGAAGCTGTATCCAAGTCTTTTCTTCGCGGAAGTCCGTTGTTCTTCAGAAATGCAGCGCATGATATTTTCTGAAAATTTCGCATCGCATTGCTTCGAATGCAAAGGAGGTACCAACAGACTGGCCCCGCAATGAAAATGGCAAAAAGTCTGCTATGGATATAGGCAGCATTGGGCATACTTGTGTGTATTCGAATTTTTCCATCTCATCAAAATTTCCAATAAATATGGTTCAAATAGCTATGTGCGTATTCGGATAATAAAAAGGCACAGGCCGTTGTCTTTTTGTGCACATGCATTGTTCTTGTCGTGAATTTCGTCTGCACACGAATTTTGTGGCATTCTTTATTGCCTGATGGCTACGTGCCTGCTTTTGACTTTTCAGGCATGGCGGCGAAAATCATCTCCATACCACACATCACAACATAGCACAGCTGTATAAATCATGGCCTCATTTTATGGCCGTAATTCGTCTGTTGTGTCAAAAAGTGTCTCAATTGCGGAGAACGAATAATGTACACGAGTTGGTCCTGGATCTATGTAAACGCACGCGTATGTATGTGAATTGCTTCATAGCTTATTTTCGTCGTAAACAGTTTTTTATCTTGCCAACATATCCATGCAGCAATTTGGGTTTCATCTTCCGTGGGAATGCGGATTTCGTTTCAGTATCTGCATGCGATTAAAGGCAGCAAAGTGACACGAGGAAGAGCCGGAATTGCGTTGCTGGAATAAAAGCAGCGTCTGGCTAATTCCGACCACGAACGCTGACCCTTGGACCAAGCGAGTGGTTTCGTGCGGCCCTTTTAAGAGCCACCGAAATCGTCACGGAAGGATTCGCTGATGCCTGCTGTTTGACACTCAACTTCCACAGTGGTACCAACCTCGGTTCAGCATTTGCTCTGCTCGTTTGAGCCCATCCCGTTTGGGGAGATCCTTCTCTGAGCCCTGCATTTACCTCCTCCTCCTATACTGCACGGCATGATCCGCAATCTGCATATCTTGCCGCTTTCCAAATGTCATACTTCCAGTGAAGCTTCTACCTGGTTCTTGCACTGGCACTTCCATCCGACGTTTACGAAGTGTTATTCCGATTTGTTTCAATCATCCATTTCGCGCGTGAAACGACGTTTATGAAACACTGGACTATTTCCAAAGGCTCGTTCTTGAAATTTATCTGCGGAACGATACACAAATGGTAAAAAACCGACATCTTCCGTCATCCTGTGCCGCACTTCAGAAACGATATTCTTTCAGAAACGATATTCTTTCCCGAAGATGGAAAGTGTTCGCTTCCTGAATGGGTTGGTTTGACCCTGAGACATCATCTTGAAGTGTGTTTATACAACTAGGCAGGAATTCGCAAAGTATGCCGTTCTCTTTACTTGGCTTGGCTTCAAAGTTTCCGGCATGCATTATAGGGCCTGTGGTACACGCATTTATTGGTACTCTGCTCTCGCATTCGTCTTTCCACGTCTGTGAAGTTGACCATCACTCTTCTGGCGTTTGTTGTTTTTCGCTCTGAATACCTTCGCCAGTTCGCTAAGCCATGTTTGACAATTAAAAATGGCGTGCAGAATTAAACATCACCATACCATTGATTCTTGTTCGATTGACACTTGTTCGGATTGAATTTTGGAGGTGGCTAACTCGGCCTGTTTTCCATTGAATTTTGAAATTGATAAACGTGGCCTGTTTTTCATTGTCGTTTGGCGGTGGTTAACTCGACCTGTTTTCCATTGAATTTTGAAGTTGATAAACGTGGCCTGTTTGTCATTGTACTTTGGAAGTGGTCAACTCGACCTATTTTCCATTGAATTTTGAAATTGATAAACGTAGCCTACGGAGGGCGTTCAAAAAGTTTTGAGCCTAACAGGGAAGGAGGCATTTCTGGGCAATTTTGATCCCTTTGCATTGAAGTTTGGTCCTTTATGGAGCTATTTGCTAATTTTCAGGACTAACCATCATTGACTTTTTATTTTATGACCATTTCAAAAAGAGCTCCTGAAAGTCAGAATCAGGCAAAAATGGAAAATGAGAAAAAGCAACTTTTCGGTCGAAGATCCATTTTTGTCAAATTTCGAA
>JASGXE010005547.1:0-36195 GCA_030068105.1 Sinentomon sp. SZTP_YWyxl
TAACTCCATTAATTCAGTGAACCTGGCTTGGATGAGAAGATTAGATATGACCCAAATTTGAGCAGAGAACGCAGAAAAAAAACTTTTTGTTTTTGCTCAAGGCGACATCCAAAAGAAAAAAAGGTAAAGTTTAGGATTGCAGTCCCACCGATGGATCTTGATATTCCAGCGCAGGCAGATGTAAAAATATCTCCTCTTGAACGCGTCATCACGGTCGCCGAGCCTCATTTCAAAAATGAGGGCACAGGCTCGCCACTATAGCGGCGGCGAGATCCAGATTTACCTCACAACTGCTTAACCCTCGACGGGATCTCGCCGCCGAAGGCGGATAGGACTGACAGACCGTGAGGTGAGACTTCCATACAATTTGAAAAACAGAGCATAATAAATTTCGTCAATTTTTCAGCAACACGTTGCCAATGCAAACAAAAAATGAAACACCGAAAAAACATGACGCTGGAAAAATTGAATGGGACGGATATCACCTTTTTCGCTGCAACTGATGTGATCTTGCTTGAACACGTTTGATGGAGTTTCTCCTGAACATTCCATGATATTCAGAAACTGGGTTCATGGTCAAACGACGGACCCCAAATTCCGAAATATGATCCGCAATCCAGAGAACGATAGATCTGGAAAACAATCAGCAACGGAATGGCGAAAATAGACGCCTCATTTTGAACGAACCATGCTCATTTGGACCAGAGTTCGTTTGGTCGAATGTGGAAAATTTGCGATGTGATTTGCGTCCATGCAGGTGACGCTTTCGGATATCCGGTAGATTGGGTTTGGTTTGATTGGATTCTTTCTGGGACGTCCATGACGAAAGTATGAACGCATTGGACCACAGTGATCATTGGTCCAAACGAACTCTGGATCAAATGCAAAAGCAAAAAATGTTTACACCGATTTTTTTTACTGAATACTCGTACATCGCCGGTATCATCGATAAATTCCACAACAATTTCGGCTTTCTCAACAATTTGGTTCAAACAGGCGAAAGAATGCTCACCACTTGAAGAGTGCAATGGGCAAGGATTTCGGTGAAATCAGCGGGAAAATGTCGCACACCCACTACTTCATGACGTACGACAAGAGGTACCGTTACGGCAGGGATTTCTTTGTAGACTTGCAGCACGACGGCAAAAGCGCCCTTCCCAGTCACGTTGCAATCGGAGACGAGATTGAATTGTTTGGATTCTGGCTCAACACTGGCATGGTAAGTTCCCATACAAAGCGCCCTTTTGTCCAAGTCGTCATTTTGAGGCGTGGTGTATGAAGTCACTCGGCACCAAAATTCGGGGACATGCTCGCATAAGTGACAAAGGTCCCCATAACGCTTTTACCCTCCATTCAGTTTGTTACATTAAGATTTTGATTTCAAAATCACTATTTTCTGCAGCGAATCAGCATTAACTTCCACACAACGAGCAGCATTGAGGAGAGTTTCCTATACTCCTCATTCCACTTGAAGATATAAGCTAAGAATGCTCCCAAGTGTGCTCAGAGTGAATTCAGAATTCTTTCAACAATGAAAACTCGGTCGAAAACTTCATTCTCGTCAGAGAAATTAAAGTTTTTCTTGACAGAGTGTGAAGCATTCTCAGCTCACATCTTCAAGTGTAACAAGGTGTGCATAGTTTTATTCACCGCTCCATCGTTCATTACCCGCCAGCATGCTGCCAGCAACATCGATAACCTCGCTCATAACTGCCATTGTGCATTGAACCTCTGGAAAGAATCCAGGAACGTCCAACATAGCAGCACCTTCATAATTGAATGCCAGAGCTTTTCTCTTAAAGAGGGCTGAAAACTTGACAGAACTTGCCCTGCTGTGCGATCCCACCAAATAAGCCTCAGCAAGTTTCCCTTACTAACATGTGTCCCAGGGAATGTGAGACAATGCAATGCAATACACAAGAAAGAAGATGCAACAAGCAAAAAGTTTCAACATTTTACCGACACGTTAAAAAAAGTTCTATAGACATTTCGCATTCTGTAAAAACTGCGTGTGATAAAGGTCTTCAAATAAAAATTGGTGCGTATTGAAGTATACAGAGTATACATGTATACGTATTTGCATAATATAGATTGAGTACTTCTGAATTAATCGATGTGTGGGATATATCAGCCTCCCGACAACACGTAAAAGAAAAGTTGTGCTTCATAGGTTTTGCTCAACAAAGGTTAAATCTTTGTGTTCTATATCCCTCTTCGCCATTACAGAAATCGTCACACCGAAGTTGCCCAAACTTTTTTATCACGCATGTGCAACTGCATGGTGAAAAGACGTTTGAAGCGTGTTGCATCTTTTGCTTTCACAAGGGGTTGAATATTTCTTTCCTCCCCTACCACTCATCAATTTACACATAATCGGTTTCTCAGAGATCCCCTAACTCTTATCCCAGGTATGCAGCACGTTAAAAGGTGCTTGATGGTGTTGCATCTTTTGCTTTCACAAGGGGTTGAATATTTCTTTCCTCACCTACCACTCATCAATTTACACATAATTTTCTCAGAGATCCCCTAACTCTTATCCCAGGTATGCAGCACGTTAAAAGGTGCTTGATGGTGTTGCATCTTTTGCTTTCACAAGGGGTTGAATATTTCTTTCCTCACCTACCACTCATCAATTTACACATAATCGGTTTCTCAGAGATCCCCTAACTCTTATCCCAGGTATGCAGCACGTTAAAAGGTGCTTGATGGTGTTGCATCTATTGCTTTCACAAGGGGTTGAATATTTCTTTCCTCCCCTACCACTCATCAATTTACACATAATTTTCTCAGAGATCCCCTAACTCTTATCCCAGGTATGCAGCACGTTAAAAGGTGCTTGATGGTGTTGCATCTATTGCTTTCACAAGGGGTTGAATATTTCTTTCCTCCCCTACCACTCATCAATTTACACATAATCGGTTTCTCAGAGATCCCCTAACTCTTATCCCAGGTATGCAGCACGTTAAAAGGTGCTTGATGGTGTTGCATCTATTGCTTTCACAAGGGGTTGAATATTTCTTTCCTCCCCTACCACTCATCAATTTACACATAATTTTCTCAGAATCCCCTAACTCTTATCCCAGGTATGCAGCACGTTAAAAGGTGCTTGATGGTGTTGCATCTTTGCTTTCACAAGGGGTTGAATATTTCTTTCCTCCCCTACCACTCATCAATTTACACATAATCGGTTTCTCAGAGATCCCCTAACTCTTATCCCAGGTATGCAGCACGTTAAAAGGTGCTTGATGGTGTTGCATCTATTGCTTTCACAAGGGGTTGAATATTTCTTTCCTCACCACTCATCAATTTACACATAATCGGTTTCTCAGAGATCCCCTAACTCTTATCCCAGGTATGCAGCACGTTAAAAGGTGCTTGATGGTGTTGCATCTTTGCTTTCACAAGGGGTTTATTGTTTCTTTTCTTATCCGTCAGGTGTGCGATGAAACAACAGGCTTTCGACAGGATCACTGTGGCTCGCCCCAACACTTCATCTTCACTTGAAATATGGTTACTTCATTGATGAAGTACGAACAACTAATTTTAAAATTAGTGCATAACAATTTAACACCTGGATTGAAATTCACCACTTTGACAAAGCACGAAATTCATATAATGAAGTGACTTCTTTTCTGATGGAGGTATAAAAAGCGCTTTGCAAAAATAAAAGTATAAAACTTCTTTTTTTCTTCGATTTTCTGGAAGGCAATGCACGAGTCGTCCCTTCACCAAATTCTTTGACCAAAAAAATAAAGCCGAGGTAATTTATACACGATTCCATCTTCATACTCGCACACTTGTTTTTGTCCGAAACGAAACTAAATATCGGCTCACTGCCGTCATGCTGCAGTCATAATTCTACGCTGGGTTAATTTTGTGACCAATTACTGTTAATTTTGTGACCTCGATTTTCTTAGATCCAAATCCGTGCGGAAGGAGTAGAGAATATAATTGCAAAGCACATCACAGGTAACATAGACGATCTGACTGACGTCGTGAAGCTTGACGAGATCTTCAAGAAGCTGCACATCAAGCCGAGAGAAGACAAGAAACTGGAGATAGAAATTACCGTCAATTACCAGTACCAGACTGTTCTGCACCTCTTCATCGACGAGAAGAAAATCAAAAAAGCGATCAAAGGTATAAAATTCAACCGGATGCTTAACGCAATAGAAATCAGCGCAATAGAAATAGATGCTTAACGCAATAGAAATTGCTGATCACGCATGCTCTGATTTTGCATCACAAGCTTTACTCGTATTTGCCGGATTTGCTGGATTTTAAACTATTTGATTTTTTCTGATTTTTTTTCTGATTCTGATTTTGGTTATAGGTAGGCCAAAAGAAAAATAAGATAGTTGTAAAATATAAAAAACATCGCCAGGTCAATTGGTTGCGTGGTTTTGACTCAGAGCGTGGATTCACTGCCCCATGTCACTGCCCTGTTCGGTGACGATGAAGTGTCAAAGTCTCCGCATTCGGAGAGGGCAGAGTTGCTGTATTTGTCCGCTCGCAACGCTGTTGTCGTTTGCGATCAAAAAGAAACTTGCCATGGCGCGCAGCGGCACTCAAAAAGAAGCAAATATCCCACTCGCGACAATTTTTCCCCAGTTTTTTTGCAAAACTGTGGTCGATTATGGGCTTCCGAGTAGTGTCACTTAAATGATGATCTCCCTTGTTTGGTCATCAGTGGCAAACCGCAGAAAACTGGCCAGGTTGCTTGCACGATTTTTGATAGTATCTTTTGTTGGCGGATGAGTGGGCTTTTGGACAATGGCATTTTTATTCTCGCCGAGGCCATATGGAATAAAATCCGGTTGCTAAGTTTTCAAATTGACGTTGGGAAGTTTTCTTCTTTTGTCTAGAACCATAACTGAGTAGACCGAATGATGACCGAATGTCCGCATGAGGCGACATTTTATAAACCTGTCAGTTTTGGACTTCAAATAAGGCCGATAACATGGGACCAAACCTCATTATCCTTGTCCCATTCAGAGATTTTAAAAACTGAATAGAATAAAAAGAAAAAAATTGCTCTGGTCCCATGGCCGCTGGCAAAAAAACAAGCGATTTTGTTGCGTTTTAAGCAGGCAACACGCAATGTACCGAAGAAAATCTTGGTTGCCATGGTATGTCGGGAATCATATCATCAACTTTGACAGCTGCGACGGCGGAATTTATGTATTCACGCATGTAAAAAATTGCGACCATATAGATTTCAGAAAAACTTTATGCCACAATAATTGAAGATCCTCTTTTGCAACCCAGGTAAAATCTGACACCGCCAGAAAGCTTTGTTGAAATCTGGCACTTTAATTTCTACCACTTGCATAAGAATAAAACAATGAGAAACAATAAGAAAACAATAAGAAAAAATGCAATTTTTCATCATGATGATGATGATGAAAACAAAGGAAAAAAGTTCCGGGGGCAGCAGTTGAATAGAAAAAACACATGCATGGGTACATTAATTCCGCCGCCGCAAAAATTATCAGCACTTCTTAAAAATCATTCTGTTGCCATCTTTTCGGACAGATCTGTCTACAGCGCAGTCAACTGCGAAGGAGATAGCAGTAAACTGGCAAAAATTCCATCACTTTGGATTGATCAGACAGGAGCGGCCAACTCTTTTTGGCGTTCCTGCTGTTGCGATGGGCAATCTTATGTCTGCGTTTTCGGTCAAAGGTGACGTCAGCAAGTCAGCACCAGGATCAGCAGTTGGCAGAATGGCAAAAGTTGATCTAAAGTAAGTATTCTGTAACTAACATGCAGAAGTAAGAGTGTTCTGATATGACGTTTACTTATACATGCGAAATTATTTTCGCATGTTTACACGGCTGGGTGGTTTCATGACGAAGGTTTGCGAACTAAATTAATTTTTTTCATTTTAGCAACAGAATTTTTGCACAGACATGACAACATTTATCCAATAATTATTCCATTTGACAATAATTTCAAAAATAACATCTCATTACTAAATTTTAGTCAAAAACGGACAAAACACTTACGGGTGTTTTGGAAATCGCAGAACTCATGCTCCGATGGTTCCTCTATTTCTTTTTTGCCATCCAAGTGGGCGATTTCATGTTAAACGTGGCGAAGTGTGATGGTGTTCTGTTACTTATTTTATGCGGCCCGGGGATCTCTGTCAAAGGTTGAATTTGTAAGACAGTATTCTTATGTCTGTTATCCAATAAGTCTGAGTGATGACATTTTTGGAAATGACATGTTTGGAAAAGTCTTAGTTGTTCTTTTACTCCGGAATCCGCAGTGGTGCAATGGTAAAATTTACCCAGACCATACTCTACACATGCGCCCAATGGCTATAAAATTGGTCAGCCCATGCGCCTAATGTAAAAGCACTGGGGTATTTTTATTTAGTTCAACCTGTGCCTGCTGACGTATTTAGTGGACATGTGGGGCTGTTTGGCGTCCATCACAACACTGGAAATCCGGGCAGATCACTTCAATTTTCATAGCAACGTTTGACGAATGACTAAATCTTATTGGGATCTAAGGAAATTACTTTTTCAGGGATATCAAAAAATGTGCTCAATTTTTGACGACAAAGGTGCATATTTCAAATTTCAGATGATTTGCAAAATTAACAAAACTTGTGATCACTGTGCATCTTGCTTGAGTCACTTCAGCTTGGATAATGCGGTATTCGCATGATACACCGTTCTCATAATTGCGGTTTTATTACATTCAGCTCAAGATTCCTGGCATTCTTCACGCTCAGTAATTACAACCCTTGGGAGAACAGCTATTTCGGCACTTATGACTCAAGAGTGACTACTGCTTTCACTCCTTTCAATGCTAATATCGGAATAGATGTCCAGAAGAAGCAGTTGAAATTTTCAGCCAAGAGACCCAGTGGTAAGCCATGCTATAATACCTACTGAGAAACTTTAGATAGATCGTTTATTTTGATGGTCGTGCAGGAACCAGCAAATAGATAAAAAAAGGAGCAACAATTATATTCACAACAAAAAATTGGGGCACTAAAAGTTGACTTCAGAACCCGCAAGAAAAAAATCACTATTTCATAAGCATCCACATGAAGAAATATATTTCGTTTAAGTTTAACTTTTAATTTTTATTCTCTGCATTCTTCTGAACCAATTCTTTGTTGTCATTGCTTAGAATTTCATATGTTCGAAAATCTGTTTGCAGTTGAATGTATGCCAGAGACTCTGCTCCGTTCGAACCTCAATGAATTGCTGACATAGACACTGTGTGACATAAATGGTGAGCTTATTGGACCCTGGACCACCATCAAAGATGCTCCTATTCCTGAGTCGTCAACTAATGTTCCATTTGATCTGTGTCCTTATTGTTTTTAATTTCTGTGATTAAGCGAAAGGAAAAGTTGCAGAAGTGCGGCAGTAATTCCAGAAAGGATAAAATACTATCGAAAAAAGGAAGCTTTTGAACCCTCTCTCTCTCTATAGCAACATTGTCTATAATTCTTTTTCCACTGCTTAGACGATGCACCAGCCTACATCGTCACCCACGCCAACAGATTCGTTTATATCAAGAACGTTGATGCCGTTGGTTCGAATCCTGAAGAAAGGCTGAAGAAGACGTGTGATGACTGCAAAATATTCGTTCCTGTCACCACAACTGGAGAGAAGTATCACGTGTGTTTGACTGCTTTCATTATTTTGCAAAATACATGAAACAATAATTTGGGTTTACCTCTTAACTGGAATTTTCTGCATTCCTCTGAATCGGTGTTTCACCAGACACTTCTTTCTTATCATTTCTTAGCACGTTATGTTTGAATATCTGCGTGCAGTTTAAAGAGTGCCAGGGGCCCTGCCTCGTCGAACATCAATGTGTTGCTGTCATAAACCCTGCACAAAGAACGGCGAGCTTGGAGCCTGGACCACCATCAAAGACACACCAAACTTGCCAGCTGCATGCAATTCACGCTTCAATCTCATTTTTCTCTATGAGATTTCAAAAGATATGTACCTATAGCGGCGGCGGAATTAATTTTCATGCGGATAAAAATTTACGACTGTTTAGAATTTTGCAAAAACTTTCAGAAATTAAAGATCCTCTTTTCCGAGGTCAAAATCTGACATCTCCAGAAATCTCTGTTGAATTTTGGCACTTTAATTTCAAAACCGTCTGCATATGCATCAGAGTAAAAACATGAAGAAAAGTTTCGGAGGGAAAAGCAGATGGGAAAACCAAATGTATGAGTACTTTAATTCCTTCGCCTCTATATACACGCGCAGGTCTCAAAAGTCTTCAAACACAAGAGTTCATAATTCACTTATGCGCCACAGAATCTGCAGCAACATGCGCCGCAAAATATCACAACTGCGCCAGACCTATTGAATATGGATTGCTACTGTGTTGCCAGACCTGTTTAATTTCTCCAACGCGCGCCAAATTCTGGCGCACCCTCGATTCTGGATATTCATCTGCGATGCAACATCAGAGTCTTTTGCCTGAGGACGGCTGCAAACGTTTTCCTGGTTATGTGAACCTGAAAGTTTATTCGACAGATGTGAACATTTTTGTCGTTCTTCCGGAAGTTCGAGTGCACTCCCAATAGGCCAGAGAAACTGGGGTTCGTGCATGAGCAGGGAAGGCATTCCATTTAGTCACACATCGTAAGATTCAGAGGTGGGTTGAATCTGGCAACAAGAACAACAACTGTGAATCAAGATCAGTTTGCATTCTGAAAGCGATTCCGTTTCTCGCATTGCAATGGGTTTTATCCTGCTTGTCTGCTGATAACAGCTTGGTATGCATTTTTGGAAACTTTTATATTGTCTCAGACTTTGATGAAGGACTTTTGGCGATACAAATGACACGACATACTGATGGAACGTTTTGGAACGAAGCAAAGCCTATATTGACATTACCTGCGGTTTATTTGCGTTCAAGAAAAGTAGATTGCAACATAAGAAAGCAAAGCACACTGTTGCGGTGGAACTTGGGTCTTCTTTCCAGGAATTATTTCTGATCATCTGATTTCCCATAAGGAGGCACATTGCACATCCAGACAGAAAACCCCACCTGACGCATATGTGTTCTTTTTGGTACACATGAAGCAAGGGGCCATTTTATGCTAACCGGATTTCCCCTGCACGCAGAGATGAAAAATGCACGTTAGAGTTATCAGAGATATAAAAACAACAAATCTTGCAAGCAAGTACCCGGAAGGCAGGGAAATAAAAAAAAGGAAAAAAAAAAAAGCAAGTGTGTAAACAGGCCGTAGGTTCTATTTCGCCCTGCAGTGAAAATGCCGAGAACCTCTTGTTCCAACCGCAAACAATAATTTTGGCTGCGGTTTTTGCCCACACTGGATGATCAAGCAAGTCGCAGATTCCCTGGCAAAAACAAATCATTTTAAAGTCCACAAAATCAGCATCGCGGGAAATTCATACAACAGAATCATTCTGTCTCATTCTGTTGCAAGGTGAGTGGCATTTGGTGAGTTGGCAGCAGTGTTCGTGAATTTTGTAATTTTGATATTAAATTGTGCCCATTGTCTGAAACTTGCTCGCCACTACTCCCCTCAAATCCTGCTCATTTTTATTTTGGTGTTGGTTTCCTTTATTGTAGGCAGACATCTTCGATTCTGCGTCAACTGAATTGGGAGTTCACGCGCATGCGGATGTTTTCCATTGCGAAAACCACATTGGAAAGGCCAGCATTTACAAGATAATTATGAACGCCTTCAAGCACGGACCCCACGTCAAGTAAGAACAGACATGTTTGGGTTCTCGTAAAAGCTGATTGGTATGTGCGGTAATAAATACGAGAAAATGGAAACGATGCCATGGGTTTGGGGAGCCCGAAGTTAGTAAGACGGTAGTTTTTTGGAATTAGAGTTAATGCTGGTATTTCCTTGGAAAATATCATGATGGTGGGTAAACAAAAAATCGATAATTGCAGCATTCTAACAGAAATGATAAGGTTATCATATGAAAATCCGAATTTCATTGTCGTGAAGTCCCACCAATTCAGGTGTCATTCAAGAGAAACTCACAAAAGGTGCATTTTTGGAAAAGTGGTAACTTCATGCAAACATTTTTATGGAGTTTAATTTTAAACGTTTCAAAATGTTTGTTTCATGGAATTTAATTCGTAAAGGAAATTTCCTCTAAATTTTAACAGATTGCAATCAGAAAAACCACTTTTGTTTTTTTTTTCATTCATTTAAGTTCTGCTATCATATCAATAATTTTTTATTAATTTTTCCTTGCAGGGACCACACCGTAATGAACATTCTTTCTGCAATTCAGAACATCAATGACTACACATTCCTTTCCCCGAGGCCATTAGTTTGTGGGAAGCGTTTGTTCATCTCCACCGACCAGCACAACCCACTTGATATGGTAAGTCACACCGCCACGAAAGTGCTCGTGGGATCTATGAAAATAACATCATTTCTAAGCATCCAACGAACGGGGACAAACAAATATATCCGTGTCCGTCCATAGAATGGAAGGTAGAATCAGCTGTATTGTTCTAGTTTGGCCTTTTGCAAGCAATGCATTTGTACTCGTGCCAAAATGAGATAGTGCCTTCTCTTATCTGGGATCAGCAGATTTGAGATAATCCTTTATCTTGTAACGGTTTGGGTCCACTTCGCGCAACTTGCAATTTGCAACATGCACTTTGCAACCGTCATTTCGCAACCGTGCATTTCGCAACCGTGCATTTCGCAACGGTTGCATTTCGCAACGGTGCATTTGACAACGGTGCATTTCACAACTGAGCATTTGGCAACCGAGCATTTTGCAACCGATCATTTTGCAAACGAGCACTCGGCAACAGTTGATTGATCTGGTGCGAATCGTCAATCGGCGACTTTCTCTTCTGCAAGACAGAAAATTTCGTTAACCGAGAAATTCACTAGTTTTGTGTATACAAGAATAGGCGTCGATTTTTTGTTCTTCAATCAAAAGTGAAATGAAATCAAGGTGCGCCCGATGACAGACTGAGCAATCCTAATTGCGGATTACCACTTTCAGCAATTTCAGCATGTGGTTTTTTCGTTTTCACAATTTTGTTGATCGGTCATTTTATGATCGTCTAAAACCAATAAAATATAAAATGGGGTGAAGTTAATCTGACTGAGGGACTACATTTATTGTCCTCTTGGTATCTTTTATTTGTGTCTGACTGTCCAATGCCATCTAAGGTGACAAATGCATAATTTTACCAATCTTGTCCCCATGAGGTACGTACAGAGGGTTGTTGGAAAAGCCTGAAGGGGGAAGACTAGCTTCAGCGGAACTTACATGGAACAACGTGATGTCATTGTCATCCAGACTAAAACCCAGGAACTTCTGATTTATCAAGTTGACTCCTCCACTTCACACATAGACATCACGTCCTCCAGCGAGTGAGTCGGCAGATCCATCTCTCAGCAGTCAAGTTGACAAGTCAAAAGTTGCTGGTTTTTGGTCAGGTTGACGCAATAACATCACGGTGATATGAGCCAATACGCAGAGTAATCTTCATAGAGCTTCGGTCCTAATTGGCTTGTAGGGGTGGCCGCACTCTCATCCAACCCTGATGATCAGTCAGTGGGAGGCAGCATGTAAAACAAGCCTGGATTTGAACAGAAGCAATGGTGCTTAAAACCTAAAAAATGTGTATCCTGGGCTTTTTACTTTTATCCTAAGATCAATCATATACGTTTTTGGAAAACCGCTCCCATGTTGTCTCCATTAAAACACGTCAACTCAACCGAATCCCCCGCGCATGTTCCCAGGGTGGAGTGTTGGGCCCTCTATTACCTATTCCTGATCGGGATCCAAAAGTCCATTTCCAGTGTCCTAATATATCACCACACACTTTAGGAGTGTTATCCACTGTTGCCCCTGTAAATTGCAATCTGTTTCCACGTTACTCTGGACAAATTTTGCAGCATGAATAGAGTGATTGAGCGAAAAAACTTCTCGTAAAAATGGTTATTTTCTTGGGCCCAAAAGTGAATGTAAGTTGTAACAGGAGCGGCCGCTTGGGCATGTTGCCTATTCATTGCTGAAAACCTGTCTTTGTTCTGATTTCTGGGTCGGAACAACAGGATGTGCAAAAATCTAGGCAGATTTCGGGTTTCCATGGGCATATTCGATCCTTCGCCTCCTCCGGCCCACCATGCACCGTATCCTGGTCGAAAATTGCTCTTCGACAGAATAAAAGAGCTGCTACCAGCCATTCCCCGCACTTGAGGGACTTTTTTGGACAACCCGGAGTTTTTTGCCGAATGGAGGCATCATGCAAACGGTGGCTTCAATTTCTCGGTCTTGCAGAAGAGAAAGTCGCCAATTGACGATTCTCATCAGATGAATCAACTGTTGCGAAGTGCGCGGTTGCAAAATGCTCGGTTGCCAAAAATGCTCAGTTGCCAAATGCACGGTTGCAAAGTACATGGTTGCAAAATGAACGGTTGCCAAGTGCTCAGTTGCCAAATGAACGGTTGCAAAATGCACGGTTGCAAAATGAACGGTTGCTAAATGCACGGTTGCGATATGGACGGTTGCAAAGTGGACGTTGCAAAGTGCAAGTTGCGAAGTGGGTATTCATATTTGTAAGGTGAGCTCATATGGTGTCTGAGTTTCAGCTGGAATCACCGGAATTGAGACAATTGGTCAAAATAAGAAATTTGTGTCATTATCTTACCCCGGGATCTGCCAAGTTAAGAGGGTTCCTTATTTTTTTATCTGGATCAGTCAAATTGAGAAAATGCCTTGTCTTGTTATGTTGCGGTCGCAGTCATAATGAGATAGAGTTTACGTTTTTGGCGCGATAATGCTTTGTCGTGTAACACTGAGATCAGCCAAGGTGATTTAGCATATCACATTGGGAGAAGCCAATAAGTTGCTCGAGCTACGAAAAATGATGAGTAGTTGTACTTCACTGGGATTAGTCAGTTGCGATCGATGCTTCGTACTATATTATGCATTGGGACAAGCCAAATTGGGATAGTTGAAAGGGCTAGTCTTGGAAGATTTGCGAAGTCTACTCGTCTTGCCCATTCCGTATGTGCAGATCCATGTCCGATGATTACGTGAGAGGGCAGAGTCAGATATTTTGGGCAGAAGTGTTTAGATCTTTTGGCTGCATGCCAATTCTGACAAAAAAAGGAAGGAGAATTCATTTTCCAACCCAATATCCATTCCGTGTTCCCACTTGAAGTTCCACACGAAAACCTCCCATAAGTCAGCAATCCAAAATCATCCAACAAAAGAAACTTCAAGTTGAGGTGTTTCCTCACAGTGGAAGCGAAGCGATCCGACGAAAAACCTTTGTAGCAGCATTCCTAAAAAACACAATGCTATGACACAAGCACTCGAAGCACTAGAAACAAACATTCCCAAAAACACACTCCTGTGACACTCGAAAATACCCGTATTCTAATTTTTGCTGTCCAGTCGGAAATAGACTAACTACACGGAACAAAGTTAAAACCAAAGAGGGACAAGTGTGTCAAGATCCATTTCATTGTCGTATCGATGCTATCGACAAAGCCAAGCCGTTGTGCAGACAAGTGGGTTACACAAACTCGGTTCATCTCTTTTTATCATTGCGTCATTGTTTTTCAGGTTGAAGGAACAATCAGGTACCAGAAACAGAAGACAGGTGACGCAAAGAGTCCATTCCAGGCCAGAAAGTACATGGCCAAGGCTTCTCTTTCTCTCACCGGCACAAAACCGGAAGCAGTTCCCCGGAAGTTCGAGGCAAATCTCGTTGTCGAATCGTCCAAATTTTTCCGGAAGAATGCGATAAAGCTGAAAGTTTACAGGGAAGGAATTCCAGAGAAGGGGCTGAAATCGTTTGTGGTAAGCAGAAGCAGCGTTTCGCAATCATGCGTGCTCAACTCTCCGATGCTTGCTTCAGGGCTCGTAAAGGAAGCCTTTACAAGCCTTTCCTTTACAAGCCCTGCTTGCTTCTTCTCATGCAGCAGCGCAGCGTGGCATCCGCCTCTCTCACCCCATCCTCTTCATGACAGTTCTCGCGACGGGCAGAAAAGCGCGCTGTTTCAATGGATCCAGACTGGAGAATGACGAAGCGGCGAATGTTTTATCCAAAATCCATGATTTTTTTTGAAGTGGATCTTAACATGAGGTCCAAATACCCCGGTGTTTCATTGGCACTTCCGGCATCACTTCACGGCATCACAGCAATGATTTGGCCCGACCTTCCTCTTTCTGCCTGCCTCCAAAGAACCCAGCATAGGAACAGAGATGCCAGTCCGCTGCGCTTCTTAATTGCTATCCAGTTTGAATGGAGATCACTGTTCGCAACCGACCTTTGTCCTTTCATTCCTGTTTTGTGATCATTCGAGTGCTTACAAGAATTTACGCAAGCATTTTCGTAAACAACAGGAAGCGTCATGCAGTCGTCCATTTTGCGGTTTCTTGAGTCAAAATAGCGATTATACAGCGGTTTCCAATTTTCGCCTTATTTGTGTTTGCTTTTTCCACTGGATGTGAGGTTCCTGATTTTACTCATGATGGCTATTGGTTACCAATTGAATTGATGTTGAATAACGTGAAAGGGAGATGTTGAAATGTTCGTAAACAAATTAGAGTTTAATCCCGGTATTACAGGCTCCCATGCTTTGAAAGGTCGACTTAAATGCTCGCCTTTTTAAATTACGTATGCAGATGTGTTACGACGCCAACAATGAATACCCGAAACCGCCTTCAGATTACTACAAAGTGGAACCCGAGGACACAGAGAACGCCGCACATGGAAAAGGCCACGCAGTCTGGGGTTGGAACGACAACGGATCTCAGGAGTGCATATCCGGCCAAGGATCAATGCATCTCGAAGCCAAAATGGAACGCACCAAAGAGCAGCTTGAGGAGTACAAGAAGGACATTTGGCCATACAAGGAGTGCAGGGATGAAAAGAAAAAGCCAGAATGGATGGACAGTCCGGTAACTCCTGCAACAGACGTGTGCTTCAGAGCGGCCGAAAAGATGACACAAGCAAGAAAATTCAGCTACGACGTGGAATATAGCGGGGTTAGAATTTTGTTTTATTTACAAAAATGTGTCAAAAAGCCAAGAAATGAATCAAGAAATGACACTGCCCCATTGTATGCCCGATCCGACCTCGCAAGTGCTCGAAGTTCGGGGGCCCGGAAGTTGTCATGATAATGTTGAAAATGTTAATGGCATTATGATGACTGCTTACCCAAAAAATTGCAGGTAGGCCTGTTGGCCTGCTCAAATACGGGCAGCGCTTCCAGAGTTGCCAAATTATCTATACCAACTCGGAGTCTTGAAAAAATGGGCCACCTCCTTTTCCAAAATTTTTTACAATTCAAAAAACTAAAGCATGTTCATAATTGTATTTGCAAGGGAAAAATTATTCTCCGGTCGATTCAAGATTTTCAGCCTGTTTGGCTCTCTGTTCTCAAAACTTGAAAATGACAAATTTTCGACTGGCGCGAATGATAGCTTTATCTGAGTTGCAAGTCATTGATCTCTAAGTTATTGGCGAGATAGATGCCAAAAAACATGCGTTCTTCCATAGCCGCGCCACAATGCTTGCAGAACGGAAGCCTGAGTCTCTGGATCGGCTGGAAAATCGCCAATCTCTCCCACACCCCCTTTCTGGCACATTTTTATCCGGACGCTGTCGTATCTTCAAGTTCAATCCTTTAAAAAGCCAAATATCCACCATGCAATCGGTTTGAGATGTTTTTTGTTGTTTGCATGTAACAGGTACCATCTTGTGTTGGCGGAGAAATATCCCAATAAACGCCTAACTATTTTTAAATCTATGCAATCAGTTGCGTCGGAGCGATGTGTGCAGCATAGCAGTTTGTTCCAAGGGGCTGTGTTCTGTTTTCACAGAAATCCCGACATCCCTTACCATGCACAGCTGCAGATTCTTCTTATTGGAGAATCTGCCTAAATATTTTCTCAATCGGGGAGTCGGTTTTATTTGGGTTGATGTGTGCAGTATAGCGATCTGTGCTAAGGGGCAATCTTATTTTTCACAGAAATCCCGAAAAACGCTTAACTATTTCCCCAAGTATGCAATGGTTTTTTTTATCGAGTGATATGCTAAGCATAGTAGTTTGCGACAAGTAGCAGATTTTTGTTTTCAAAAATTGGAAATGATTATTTTCCTACCAAACACCCTCTCGCAAACATTTTCTTGGGTCCAACAAGAGGGCATATAAAACACCAGTCATTTTAAGGCGGCGTTGCATTTTCCATTCAAGGTATCCTTTCTACGTGCCCGCAGCTTCCCTTTTTCTTGCACTTTAAATACTGAATGTTGTGCAAAGAATGCTGGTAGTTTACCCGGTGAATCCGAAAACCGGGTTGCTCTGTTTGGAACATACAATCTTGGGCGAAATTATATCCAGTGCCTTAACGCTATCATGGTCTACGATGTTCCCTCCTCCTTTGAACGCAAGGTTGTAAAAATCAACATCGAAACGCCAACCACAATCTCCGTGAGGATTGACCGATGTACGAGTCGCTCATCATATGGGGTTTTCTTCTACCTATGGCTAGTTTCTAAAGCCTGCCTGTGCCCCACAGGTATGAGCGATGCTATCCTTCCTAATAAAAAAATGGCGGCATTCAAGCATGACAGCATCCATCTGTCGGGCATTCTTATGAATGGTGAAAGTATTTGCTTTATCCACCTTATGCCTCCTTATTTGTCGGTTGCTAGCTCTCTCCCGAAGGTCGCAACACTCTGGCGAAGGCTTCAACGTTGCTGAAGGCAATCTTGTTCAAGTACTGGGAGAGGGAGGAAGTAGCAGTCGGAAAGGATGACGAACAGGATAACTTTTACCATGCTCATGAACACGACGACAGCAGTGAAGAAGTAGAACATGGAAAACATTCCGAACGGAAGAAGGAAAGCCACGAGGATGAAGGTTAGAAGCTGTGAAATTTAGATCTCATGTTGAACTGATGGTGATTTGATTGGATACGGTGCTAATTGTCCTGAACTCTTTTCTCGGGCTCATTTCTAGAAGGCTGCGAAGCCCTTTTTCGCTTTGCTAGAACGACAAACCAGAGCAAAATGACATATGCCACCGACACACCCTTTCTAAAGATTCAATTCGGAACAAGCAAAAGATTTGAATTTCGGAGAAGTTGTCCCCATGACTCTGCCGTGCAACTCAAGGCTATTTCGTACACTTTCTCCTTGCAGTGATGGTCTTAATAATTTTTCCGTTTATCAAACGGGTACCCATTTAATTGAGTTGCGCCATGTACCTACTGCACCGAATTAGGAAGTTTTACCCCAGCCTGAATTGTTTATATTTCCGATCGGCTGTCAGCAGGCGAACTTGAGCTTTTGCGCAATCAAGCGCAAACGGAGTGAAATTGAGCGCAACCTGAATTGAATCTATGAGCTTGACAGACTCTCTGGGGATATACATGTGTATTCCGACACTTGACCTAAGGAGTGGTCCTTTAATGGTCGGAATCCGGGTAAATTTGCCTCTACTCAGGCCATCAAAATAGTTCCACGAGAAGTGACAATGTCTTTCAACATCCTGAATTTCTTAAATCACGTCAAGATATTCATTTATGTTCGTAAATGTAATTGTTTTCCAAAGGTCACTCTGACAATCCTCGCAAAGGTCGCTTCCACTTGTCGGTGAAATTCAGGCCCAGCAGAAAGACGGCAGACGTTCGCCTGAACACCAGCTACGAACGCAATATCTTCAAGAACGTCGATTATTCACTAATCGAGAATCTTCCAAAGCTGCCAGGTTTAAGATACAGCAAGGCCATCGGTGCAGCCTTAGAAAAAGGATACATGGGTAAGCACGACGTCTCTTGAAGAATATTCACTCATGTCAGATTTTTAGCACACAAGCACACACCAGTTCATTATAGTAACTCAAGTGCCAATCACAATCAACGGCAACATGCGACGCCACATATCAGGAAGTTCGTGTAAGGCGTGAACCGGCGTCAAGCCCTTTTGAAATTGGATGGCCCCTGTATTTGCCAGGCCTGTCAAATTTCTGCTATCTGTGGAATAACGGCGTAGTTGTTGTGTGCAAGGCCACCTACCTTGTGCGCCACATAATAGGTGGCGCACAAGGAGAAAGTCGTCGTTAGCCTGATCCGGAATCGTGAATTACGGATGAACGGTCTGGTGGACCTTTCATCTGGAGGCTAATTAAATTTTAGGCATAATTTCTGTCATTTATTTAGTTATGCGTATTTATTTAGACTTTACCTGCTGAACTGCAGTGCAAGATGTGTCAACTATGAGTTTGTACAGATAATGGATAAAATAACTGAATGTGATGGAAAATAATTATCTTTTGTACATGGGAAATTTTAGCAAATTGCACTGAAAACTGGCACTTGCAAAAGTTATCCCAGAAATAGATCTTCTGGGAGTCGAAGAGGTGATAGAGAGCGCCAGCAACGTGAGCGATTGCATGAAGAAATGCGGATCCCTAGGCGAGGCATTTCAATCTCTAAGAGATCTATGTAAAAATCATGGAAGAAAACATTTCATTTGAATAGTGATATGCGAAATTCAAAATCGTGAATAGATTTGTTCATAATTTTAATTCTCAGTGAAAACAGAAAAATATCTTAAAAGTTTCAAAACTTTAATGTTCACAGCAACTTCAGTCCCCTTTTATCTGGACAGAGACTTGAGGGCTTTCCCAGCGCAGTGCCCGCTTTGACGAATTTCTACTTTGAAAATCGAAAAAATTAAACACAGGAATCTACTAAAAAATGAAAAACACCTGAAAATTTCAGATGCAGTTTTTCTGCCTGTATCACATATGTATACTGGCGGCGGAAAAAGATTACCCATACATGTGAAAAATTTACATTCTTGAGATTTTAGTAAAAACTCCATGCTGTAGAAATAAAAGATCCTCTTTCATCACTAATGTCAAAATCTGACACCTCTAGAAAGCTCCGTTGCAATTTGGCTCTTTAATTTCTACCAAATGCATAAGAGTAAAAAGAAAGAAAAAAAAGTTTCGGAGGCAACAGTTAGATGGGAAAAACACATGTATGAGTAATCTTTTTCCGCCGCCACTATACCTACGTATACATACCTTCCTATGTATACCATGATGCTGCCGAAGCTATACACAACTACAAATCTTGTTTTCTGTCAAAATAAGTTTGATGCGGGCTAATTTCGACTGTGTGAACCAAAAGTCACATCCTAAAATCGTGCAAAACACATAAATACGTAACACAAACATCATTCCACCAGGTTGTTCTCCCGTTATTTTAGTTTCGGCATACCAATGATATACGAATACGGTTGGCACAAACACAAGGGTTGGTACTTTGATTTGAACCTATTCTGATAAAGTGTCCGATATTACTCATTGCGAAAATCAATTTCATGCTAAACTTGTAAAGAAAGCACAACCTGGCATAAGACTGATAACATTAAGGAAAACCCTGATGCAAGGGCCCTCCTGGAATGAAAACAGGGTTTAAAAATAAGAACATGCAGTTCGATATAACTACGATTCCTTTCTTTCATTCTTGACCCCTTTCTGCCTCATTGTTGACTATGTTACGGTTTTCGTTGGTTCCTCATCCATCGTTTTTTTTTTATCTGCTCATATGATTTCATTTTTAGGCATCTGTAACGTTGACAGACGCGTCGTTAGAACTCTGGACAGCGCTAGTTTCGAACATGCGTTGACTAACTGCTACACTATGGTCAGTGGTGACTGCACGCACAAACCGTTCTACGGCGTTTTCGTCAAGAAACTTCCATCAAATCTGCTGGCAATGAAAATCTTCTTCGGAGGAGATGAGTTGGAAGTTATTCCAAAAGATCTTACCAGCAACACCTATGAGATCACAGTCAACGGAGAGACGAAGATAGAAAAGGACTCACTCATTGAAGGGTACTCCTTCCCACCAGACGACTTGGAATACCCCATTTTCAAGTTAGTATTCCGAAGTTTCGCTATAAACAAGTCTTGTTCTTCGGAGTTTAGGCTTTGAAACAAGGTTGAAGTTTCGTCGGTGTAAAATGCCGACTGAATTGCATTTCTCACACGCGTTTGGTCTTTTCTCACACGCGTTTCTCACACGCGTAGTATAATTAAAAATGGAGCAACGATGATATCTGCTGAAATGTAATCCCAGATAAAAAAAGTTCCCCTTTTTACCAGTGTTGCAATACGTCAGCAATACGTCAATACATGTCCTGATTTCGAATCTCATATATGAAATGTCCGATGTTTAGCGACCCAATTTCTTAACCGTACTTTTCACACTTGACGGGAGAAACTTTATTCAGATCTTGATGACAATACTTTGTGATAAACAACGAAATCCTTGACGTGATCAAATGGCTATTTCCGATTTACGAAGTTTCCTTAAAAATTGCGATAAAAATACGAAACAAAGGTTTTTCATTGGGAACATTTAAAAACAAACTGTTGTTATCTGGCAATGTATTAAAACATTTTTTTTTGAATAGATCAAATCAGCAAAGCGATAGAAATCCCACACTTTAATGTATAATTTATTAATACACGAAACAAATGATTAGGCCTACAGCTTTTTCAACAACCTTAAACGATAAAACATCAATCACACGTTGGAATTCGTTCATTCAACAAATTCGTCCTGTCAAAATCACTCAAAACGAAAAACTCAAAATAAATAAAAAGGAATGACCCCTCTCTCTGGGTGTAATGCAGGAATAACGTCTTTCTTTCGGAAGGTCTAAATGGAACAACGGATCGATACCTAACGTGACACAATCTTACCTAACGTAACCTTAACGAAACTTTTGCCTGTCCCATAACCTAACCCAAGCCCAACCTAACCCCAATTTTCACATTACAGTAGAGTTTGGTCTGAGACTAGATTCGGTGGAATTTTTAGACGTTAAAAAATTTAGACGTTATTCCGCGCACCCATCTCACTCATTTTTATTCTTAAAAAAGAGAAGTTAAAAATGCACTCTGTTGATGGATCGACAAATTTCCCCCATTGCTAACAAATTTTTGAACATGCCGCAGCATGCATTATACGCAACAAGTCGGATATGTTTCAAATTTCCGCCAAACATATTTTTATCCCGAGTTAAAATTCAAATTTTGTCAAACAAGTCAGTGAAATGCAGCAGACAAGCGGATTCAATAGAGTACGATAAAGGAAAAAAAAAATCAAGTCTCCCATAGATAAACAATCAGCCATTTTGACTTGGAAAGAAAACTTAAATTATCAAAATCTTAACACTTGTGGTTTATTGAATTTCATTGAACTGTGAAAGTTCTCAATATGTGTAACGGAAATTCTGGTCTAACAGTAAGTACGCGATTTAGCAGTTTGGCTTTTTTAAAATATACCCAAACCCCATTCGTGTCTACATTTATATCTTGCGTAACGTGCCTTGGTTTATCTTCATAAACTCTGTTGTGCTTTTCCAGGTTCACGCAATACGGCCCAAGGTTCATTGTTATCTCGCCACCGCTGAAGTTAAGAATTGTTTACATGCCTTCGATTGTAAAGATTTTCGTTCCAAGTCAGTTCAGGGGTGAGCACTGCGGACTCTGCGGGAATTTCGACGACAACCCGACACCGTGTCAAGACTTCATCGGACCGCAAAATTGCAAGATCCTCAACCCGAGCGATCTGACACATTCCTACACACTAAAAGACGACACTTGTAATGAGAATATCCCGGATGTGGATCTCAGCCAGGGGTGCCAGGCATGATCATCACTGAGAACCCAATTTTAACGTTGGTTTTTAATCTATTTTTAATCTGCTTTTTCATGGAGTCCATGTTTTATTACATTATGAACTTCCTTACATTTCTCACTGATTAGATATAGAATGCAAGGGAGTTGCCGGGTGTAACGTAAAGTTGTGTCGACAAGATCTTATTTTCTCCACGTGGAAAGTCTGACATAAATTATAGAACAGAAAATTGACACAGCATAAACGTTATGCTGACTTGGTTGTGTCAAAAAGTACACGATTATGAATTGCACAACGTTTACATCGATGTACCAATGTTTATTTTCGCTTTGCCATCATTGTCGTAAATTTATGTCCAAATAACTATCTGCCACTGGGCCAAACGTGCTAAAAATTTACGAAACATCGCGACCCAGCTGAAAGTAGGTGAGCCAAAGTTACACCAGCCAAATAAAGTTACTGAGGCTTACACAGCCAAAGTTACTGAGGAAACCAAAGGTAGGTCAGGTTAAACTCGATCTAATCTTTTTTTAGGTGGAGCTGGGCATTCACGCGTCAACATTCGCCACGGAAAGCGATTGAAGCCGCGAGAGATATTCAAAACTTAATTGTGCAATATCTTTCTGTTTTCTATGCGAATACCTGCATTTCGACGAAAGTCGACCTTTTTGATTTGTTACCGTTGGGAGTTCAAGTCGGGACTAAATTGCGCGAGGAATAAATTTGACCGCCTGCCTCAAATGTTTCCGAAACGGTGGGGCAGGGGACCACATTTACGCCTAGGCGCAAATTAAACCTCGACTTGAACTCCCCACCGTTAGATTATTGTGCTGATATAGAAATCTCCAATTTTGAAAAATGAGATCAAATGCCTGTATAACACACACGATTACCAATGCTTCCTTTTACTTTTTCACATTGACAGGTTTTGTCATGTGCGTCTGACGAGTGCTTGGGAACGAAAGGATCTTTGCATTTCAGGTTCAGTGCTGGACATGTTCGGAGAAATAGATCAATTAATGCATGCCAACATCACAAAAAATTTTGAGGCGGATCAAGATGTCCAATATTTAGAGAATTGCAACAACTTATGAATCAATACTTCTCTGATTCCCAGTTGTTGTGACGCATGAGACCATTGATCAAAATATGGAATTGCAGGTTTAAATGCAAACTGTCCATATTGAACTTTTCAAGCATGATGTGGATGATGTTTGTGCATTTTTTTTCTTCCGGTGACGTCTGGAGTGACTCTCCAGAAACCCTCATTCCAAACCCCCGCATCATTTTGCGAATGAAAAGACCTGGCCAGAGATAAAGGCGTTTGACATTCTCTATTGGCCTGAGGGGACCTGGCTGTTTTAAAATGAACCAACCTATATTTCTGGCCCATCGAGTGGAAATGGCGTATGGAAATGTCTTGTCAAGTGCATGTATATGCAAAGGTCATCCACTCAAGAAGCCTGCATGCAGACCTTTGTTGTTGAAAATCTGCAGTTGCAAAAGCATAATTCTCGCGTGGAGGGATAGTTTGCACTTTTCTCTGACAGGTTGGGACAGCCTTTTTATTTTTCATTTCGGCAACTATGGGAGTTCCTCTAGAATTTCTATGGTTGTCGCAATGCAATAAGGCCTGTAATGAAAAATAAAAAGGCTGTTCCAACCTGTCAGAGCAAAGTTCTATAGCTTCTCTTCACGCGATATTTATCCTTTTGCAACTACAGATTTTCATCGAATCCATCATCTAAACCATCTGTGCATTGCATTTTTATCCACGACAATTTGAAAACGATTACCCGTACCAGAAGCATCAATCACCATTTTTGCATAAATATACCTCGCATTCCTATCAGGTTCATTGGTTGTTGCGCTTTTCTACCGAATGATTGTTTTTTAATTCGATACACATGTAGGAATGAGTGGGATAATCTTAAGAATAACTTTCCTTTATGCTTTTACTTTTACTTTTAAAATGCAATCTCAAGATGCAATTTTACGCCCATCAAGGCAATATCTGTGATATAGGACTTCGTCCTTCCCTTTCGATCGAGTGCCATAAAAGAATACTCATACTAAAATTATGTACGTGAATCTGCATATCGTTTTTCTTTGTTTGTTTTTCTCATATTGTTGTAAACCTGTTACCGAATGTGATATTCTTTATTTCGATAATAAAACATTCGAAAAAATCTTGCAGATGGATAGTTTCAGTGTTACCTTCATCGCCGCGTTATTTACTACATTTTGACCACATGTGTACTTAACGATAGAATCGATATCAGGTGACGCAAGACCAAATAGGTACCTACACTGTATTGTCTGCGGTTGAGACTGTTTGACGAGTTCAGGCTAAAATGGCCGATCATGATCATCGTGAGTGGAAAATGTGTGAATGGAGCAGACGTCCCCAAATCATGACTTGAAGTTGTCTTGCTGTCTTGATGAAGTCATCGGCTGACTGTATCCCAACGCGCTCAAGCAGAAGTGAATTTCTTTACATGGAAGTCACCAAAACTGCGACGTTTTTGAATCCGAGAAACATTTTCCTTCAATCAATTCCGAAACACCGACATTGTTGAAAGGATTATTTCTTGAGGTTCTTCTTGCGGGGGTTTGTGTGGTGCTGATTGTTTCGACTTGCCAAGTTGATCGCAAAAATATATTTGCGTTTTTTGTGGGAAAGTGGAGCGCTTTAATCCAAGGGTTATGTGCCAGATAAACCACATCCAAACGCTCATGCATAATTTGTGTTTGTCTTTTGTTGTTGAATTTTTTGGTGTTTGTCAAAATCAATTATTTCTTGTTCAAAGTTTTTGATACGAAATAGGAATGCCTGTGTGACGTCCAATTCTTGTCTGTTTTATCCATTTCCGACATCAACTTGAAGACCTGCAATAGTTCAATATTAATCTGCTGAAAGTTTGTGAAATGGAAAAGGACTTCAAATATGCATGGTGAGATTCATATTTGAAGTCCTTTCCATTTCAGTAAACTTTCAGCAGATTAATTTTGAACTATTGCAGGTCTTCAATATTGATGTCGGAGATGGATAAAACAGACAAGAATTGGACGTCACACAGGCATTCCTATTTCGCATCAAATACTGTTCGCATCCAGGCAATCGCGACCTTTTGCCTGGGTGGGATTAAAAAACGATGGAACTGTTGAATTTCGAAATTGCTGAAATTGATTTTTGGACTAAAACGCTGAAATTTTATTCCTTTTACTACAGTTACTAAAGCAATGAAATCGTTTTTGCTGCAGTTTCGGAAAATTCTGTACCTGTCTGCATGGTGTACTCGTTCATCTGCATGGGAAGAAAAATCTGAAATGGGATAACGCCAAATGGAAAGTTGTCGGTGCAATGATATAAAACATACCCAAAGTGCGTTCATTTCCAGAATGGTCCGCGCCAAAAATTGCAGCAAAACGAAAGTGGGAGCGGGTGGATGACAGTGGTGTCCAAATAGTCCGATATTTCTTTACCACTACCAAACGCAGCAGTCAGCATACGTATGAGGTCCGCATTAAAGCGGAATACAAATTTATCTCTCTCTCTCTCCTCTCTCTTTCTAAATCACTCTCTCTTGTTTCTTTCTCGCTCCACTTTTCTCTCTGTCTCCTTCAGATATCTTCTTGAACCAAGAGTTAACACCTTGCACTCTGTTATCACTTGTGCACATGGTGTGTCCCAAAAATGAATTTTCAGGGGCAATATCTTCATTTTGCATCTTGAAACGCAGTAATGTTCCAACATTCACAGCACGATTGAACGGGTTATCACGCAGCTCAACGATCAGGCTGTGCGATTAAGCTGCGGTTATAACGTTTTCTAATTTCACTGGAAGACATACGTCATGGTCGCCCATCGATCGTTCTTCTGCTCTTCACAGTAGGCCAAATACAGGGTTACCCAAAAGTCACTTGACAACCCCTGCTATTTGCTAGTTTCAATCTTCTCTTGTGGGTTTTTTTTTCCAGATTTCAGGTTCAAATTGGGCAGGCTTCCCGCTGCATGTGTTATCCACTTGAATTGGAACAAACTCCACTCCATGCTTCCAGAGTTGCTTCAAAACTGCAATGCACTATTCTGGGGGTGTCAAATGACTTTTGGAAAACCCTGTATAAGGTTCCGTCGAATTTCTATCGAATTGACCCTGAAAGGTCGCGTCTGCAGCCATGATAAAAACTTTGACGACTGTGGAGCGAGAGAGATAACTTAAAGTTATGGCACATTATTGATTGCGCGACATTAATCTCAAAATGTCAGAGACAAACACAATATCGAACCGTTGTAGTTGAAAACGAAAATAAAGTAGTCTGAAGGCTGCAAATCAGTTCCACTCGAGTTTCTTTCTTGAAAGAGGAACCACCATGGGTCGGAGCAAACTACTTTTCCTGGGACTGGGTGAGTTTTTCTGGGTTGAACCAAACAATAATTGTGTGTGTGTCTTTCGTGTGATTGTTATGTGATTTTTATAATGCCTTAAAACGGCTACAAAACTCTGACATCTAAGATTGGCACGACACGGAGGCACGGAACGCTGCCATGGATTTCAGATAAGTGTTGATACTGTCTATCCGACTCGAACGACGGCATTTGGAATGAACGAATTCCGTCAGAACCTTGACCAAACCTTACGTATAGATTCAACCTCCTAACCGCAATTATCGATTGTTTTAGTCCTGGCCTAACCCATCAAGGGTATAAACGATACACGATATGCTAACAACTCAAACCTTTCTTAGCCTATCCTACAGTTCATTCTATATCCTTCACCTATCCCATCTTGCATTCTCATCTTTCCTGCTGCGCCAAATGTTCGACGATCCGCCAAGGCGTTGACCTGTTGCATTCTGCGAAAGAGTCAATTCTGTGAAGCCGATTCCTCAGATTTGATAACATCGAGCAATAATTGTTCTGATAATCAAGTAGAGTTTAAAAACAATGTTGAAATGGACATATGGATTGTATTTTGGCCGCCCGCAAACAAATCGTGATCCTTGAAACATCTCAATCGTGTGGAAAGACTCTGCTTTTTGGACGCGTGAGACGCGGGGAATGCCGTTTCAGACATCTCCTTCCGTAGTGTTTTGGTAGGCTTACTGTTCTTTCTCAACCAGAAGGTGGGTCGCTCAAGCAAAACAAACCAGCACAAAAATACGTATACAGAAGCAAGCACACTCAGTTAATGGTCAAATAGTCAAATATAACCAACTGTAACACTCCAGTACGGTCAGTGAGACCGTAATGGGCGAAAGGGACATCAGGTTAAAGAAATACTCGCAAAAAGCCTGATAATGTTGAAATATGCGCATTGTGTCCATCACTGCGATCTTGGGTCCCGCTAAATAGCTTGTCCATATTTTATGATGAAAAGGCGTCGTTTCGCACCTGTATCAAGTGGCGTAGTAAGGAGACCGAATTCGTGAGAAGAGCGAAAAGTAGAATCTTGGTGCTAATGTCACCACCTAGACGAAACAAATCCTTTCAAGTTGGTTTTCTTCATTAAATAGTAGGCCAACATCTAGTTAGTTTTGGGCTCCAATTTATAACTCTTCGCACCAATCCGGTCTTATCACGTCAATTCCGGAGGAGCAAAAATTAAAGACTTCCCACCAATCCGGTCTCATCACGCCAATTCCGGAGGTGCAAAACTGTGTGCCTTTATCAGCACAAAGACCAGGGATCATTCCGGAGGTGCAAAACTGTGTGCCTTTATCAGCACAAAGACCAGGGAAGCTCCACATTTGTGTAAAATTAGCCCTTGACCATAGACAATGACAATGTGAAAAAAAAAACAACAATCTCAATCAAGTAACGACAGCGAAAATTCATGCCCTGCGTTATGCCGCATACTCGCATCTTAGTTACAAACATGCAAGTGCAATGTGTGACGAAGATTTGCTTGCTGGAATAATACACCTCTGACAAAATGCACCCTGGTCACGGGGTAGATGTAAAAATTTGAAAGGGGTCTTCTTTCACTGCAGTCGGTGCAATTCATTTGTCGCAGCATCTCTCGTAACGTCCTGCTATGTTCCAAAATCTGCAAAGGTGTCTGGCGACCCACCGTTTCACCTGGGTGCCATCTGAGGTCTCGCATAGCCCGATTGTAGCAAATTAAAAACTTCTGTATACAGCGTGTCCCGTAAATCAACCCACCGAAATATCAGAAACATATTCCCCAGAACCATACAAATTGAACTTAATCAGTGCAAAAAAAGTGAACAAAAATGTTCAGTGGAAAAAAGGTTCACGCAAGAAAATATCTACAATGGATAAAAGTCCTACGACCCTCCATTTACACGCAGTAGTCACTCAAAACCGCTAAAATCTTCTAATTCTCAGGGGGTTACGAGTGTTACAATGGAAACGCACAATATTACCATGGTAGCACTTGTAACCTTCTGAGAACGAGAAGCTTTTTAGCCGTTTCCGATTGGCTAACAGGGAAATGGTGGGTCGTTGGACTTTTTCCACTGAACATATTTTGTTGCGTGTATCTTTGGGAATCTGTCTTCAAAAATAGATTTTATGCGACGACCCCCAATCTTCATATCTCAGTTTCCCCAAAACAACCCCAAAATTGGGTTTTTTGGATTTTTTGGGGGCACCGCGTGGAATTGGAGGTTCGGACGGGTTTTCGTCACTGAACATTTTTTGTTTTCCTTGTTCCGTAGAACCTTTCCTGAAAATTTGATTGTTCTACAGTGAAATCTTACCTCCCCCACGAATACCCCAAAAGGGTCCATTTTGGGGGATTTGGGGGAACTCTGTAATGGGGGTCGGATCACTTTTTTCCACTGATTAAGTTCGATTTGTACGGTTATAGGGAATCTATTCTGAAATTTCGGTGATTAATTTACGGGACACCCTGTTGCGAAATTAAAAAATGTTCGCTATTTTTCTTTGTTCCAGGGTTGTTTTGCTGCATCGGAAGTGTCATCGGAAAGGGTAAGCTGATTTTAATTTCATTTCGAATCGAACAATGTCTCCACATTTTCGGTCACTCCGGGAAAGGAACTTACTCGAATTTCCCCTGAAGCAATCATTATGTCCTACCCAGCAGTTGCCGTCTCGCCTGCATGGAAGGGCTCTATTGATAACAAGAGCATTTACGAGAAGCATTAGGAATTCAAGGTTTTCTGGTCGTATTTTGCGCAAATGATTAACTCGAGCAGGTTTTAAATATTAAACAAAGTCTAAGATCTAGATATTGCTTTGGCGAGGCCCTCGTCGAGCGATGCCCTTTCAAATTGTACATTTCCCGACATTTCCCATAAAACCAAGGGCGTGATACGTTTAGCTAGCTTTCTTGTGATGCGTGTGAAACCATTTTTGATGGGACCTTTCCCCGAAATTGCAGCTGTGAAACACGACAAAACGATGCCGTTTCAGATCACCCCTTTCACGGAAATTGCCCGTGATCCCAAACGACCATGCTTTTCTGTGGATAAAAGCGAACGTGTGATGCTTGTGTCATTAGAGTTCCGCGGGTGCCGCACCAATAATTATAGCATTTGACTTTTCTTTTACTGTTTGTTTTTCACACTTTTATTCCTCGACTTGAACCTTTTAATCGTATTACCCAGTTGCGAACTGACCTGTGCCTGCCACGAATTTTCCCATAGGGGCAAAGACCAATAGTGAAACGCTTGCAATGTGATTCCCTTTCAGATGACATGTTTCCTCGAAATTTCCACTGAAAACAATCGACTATGCTTTTTCGGTGGAGAAAAGCGAGCGCGTGATGTGTGCAGCGTGCTTTTATTTTCCACAGGGGCAAAGATCATTCGTGAAATGTTTGCAAAGTGCCCTTTCAGATGACGTTTCCTACAAATTACCCCTGAAAACAATCGACTATGCTTTTTCGGTGGAGAAAAGCGAGCGTGTGATGTGTGTGGCGTGCTTTTATTTTCCACAGGGGCAAAGATCATTAGTGAAATGTTTGCAAAGTGATTCCCTTTCAGAAGACATGTTTCCTTAAATTACCCCTGAAAACAATCGACTATGCTTTTTCGGTGGAGAAAAGCGAGCGCGTCATGTGTGTGGCGTGCTTTTATTTTCCTCAGGGGCAAAGATCATTAGTGAAATGTTTGCAAAGTGCCCTTTCAGATGATGTTTCCCATAAATTTCCACTGAAAACAATCGACTATGCTTTTTCGGTGGAGAAAAGCGAGCGCGTGATGTGTGCAGCGTGCTTTTATTTTCCACAGGGGCAAAGATCATTCGTGAAATGTTTGCAAAGTGCCCTTTCAGATGACGTTTCCTATAAATTTCCACTGAAAACAATCGACTATGCTTTTTCGGTGGAGAAAAGCGAGCGCGTGATGTGTGCAGCGTGCTTTTATTTTCCACAGGGGCAAAGATCATTCGTGAAATGTTTGCAAAGTGCCCTTTCAGATGACGTTTCCTATAAATTTCCACTGAAAACAATCGACTATGCTTTTTCGGTGGAGAAAAGCGAGCGCGTGATGTGTGCAGCGTGCTTTTATTTTCCACAGGGGCAAAGATCATTAGTGAAATGTTTGCAAAGTGATTCCCTGTCAGATGACGTGTTTCCTATAAATTGCCCCTGAAAACAATCGACTATGCTTTTTCGGTGGAGAAAAGCGAGCACGTGATGTGTCCAGGGTGCTTTTATTCACAGGGGCAAATATCATACGTGAAATGTTTGCAAAGTGATTCCCTTCCCGATGACATGTTTCCGATAAATTACCCCTGAAAACAATCGACTATGCTTTTTCGGTAGAGAAAAGCGAGCGTGTGATGTGTGTAGCGTGCTTTTATTTTCCACAGGGGCAAAGATCATTAGTGAAATGTTTGCAAAGTGATTCCCTTTCAGATGACATGTTTCCTGTAAATTACCCCTGAAAACAATCAACTATGCTTTTTCGGTGGAGAAAAGCGAGCGCGTGATGTGTCCAGCGTGCTTTTATTTTCCACAGGGGCAAAGATCATTAGTGAAATGTTTGCAAAGTGATTCCCTTTCAGATGACATGTTTCCTCGAAATTTCCACTGAACAATCGACTATGCTTTTTTCGGTGGAGAAAAGCGAGTGTGTGATGTGTGTAGCGTGCTTTTATTTTCTACAGGGGCAAAGATTATTAGTGAAATGTTTGCAAAGTGATTTCCTTTCAGATGACAGCTTTGCCCAAAATTGCCCCTGTCAACAAACGACTGCGATTTTTTTTTTATTCGTCTTCTCTTGACCCCTCTCCACGTTTTCTCGGTGCTGTGTGACGCCTGGGAATGCGTATAAACTCAACAAAAACCAAAGCCTTGGCCTTCTGTAACCTTTCGATAAATTCCCGGACAAATTTTTCTCATGCAATTAAGGATCATCGATTAGAAAACGTAAAGCTTTTCAAATATTTAGGCGTGTTTATTTCCCATGATCTCACTTGGAAAGTGAGTTACATTCAGGTCACATTCATTCTATCTGCGTGCAAAAGCTAATCGTACCCTTTCCTTCATTGGCAGGAGCATGCGTTTTTCCTCCAATGAGGCTGAACTAAAGGCCTTCGTGTCACCTGTCTTACCGATTACTGAATATGCGTCGGCAGTTTGGTATCCCGCAAGTCAGGATCTGGTCTCTAAATTCAAATGATCCAAGGGAGAGCAGCTCGTGTGATGACAGGTCGCTTTACCCGCGATGTTAGTGTGAGTAGGCTTCTATGTCATCTCAACCTCGAGTCGCAAGCAAGCAGAAGGTGATCTTCGAGGAGTAGAGTCCCCTTAGTATTTTTTATGGTGACTGCCCGCCCCAACTCACGCCAACAAGGGCGCTTGCAGGTTTCGGACTGCCAGAGGCGTGGTTAGCAGCACCTTTAATTTATTTACCGCCATTCCAGCTAGCGTTTGCATGGCGGTGGGTCAAAGCATTGGGATAACGGGGAGAGGCTTCTGTTTCGGCAATGGCCCGGTCGTTCCCTGCTCGGGCTATCTCAAGTTCGGGTCACGGCAAATTCATCCAAGCTTTGCTTGGGAAAAAATCCCGGCTCCGCCGGTTTTCAAACCTGCATTCTTGGCAGTCTTCCCTGCCTTTCCCAGGCAGTTTTAAATCTGCTTCCTTCGAGCAGTTTTCCGGGCCCGTGGCTCCGGTTTCAAGGCCGTCCCGCATGAGCTTCACCCGGCCGCGGCAGCGAACCAGCGCCTTGCCTTCCCAGGCACCTCTCCGGCATTTGCCTTCCCAGGCCCCTCTCCGGCACTCGGCTGATAGGAAAGGCCAGCATAAGCGAGTGCCGTCATTCCGAAAACATAGGATATTTCAAATCGCAAACTGCCGATTCAAGGCGAATTTTATTCACGCCGAGCAGTCCGCAGATCAGGGCTTGATAACGCCCGCAAAATGAAAAATAAAACAGGACAGGATGTCCGCAAAGAGCAGTATGCTCTTGCAGATCGCACAGATTAAGTTTATTTAAAGATTTCGTAACACATTCCTTAAATTTTGAATTGCCGAATTGTTATTTCATGAAACCGAATCAGCTCAGGACAGACAACGGACTTGCTAATTCCACACCAATTTTTAAAACAAACGTAATTTTTAACTCATTTTTCCCGAAGATAATAAGGGACTGGAATGCTCTACCTGCCACGTCAGCACTCATATCCAGATCACACATTCTCCTGGCGTCGCATCAATCTTAAATTAGTTGCATTCTTTAGTGTTGTATTTTATTTAGTTGGTGCTGTATTTTATTTTCTCACTTGTTATTGTTTTAGTGTTTTCTTTTTTTATGACGATGGCAATTTGTCGAAGTTTTTTGTGTGTTCTGGTCTGCCACCAGATTCCTTGTGGCCGTATTATCAAAATAAAAAAATAAATAAATAAATGTGGGGTTGCAGGTTGCACGTTTAATTTGCAGTGTGGGGTTGTGGGGTTACACGTTTAATTTTCGGAAGATCTAAAAGTGGTAATAAGGCGCGGATTCATACTCTAACCAAACTTAACCCAACCTAAACTGACCTAACTTTAACCTAACCCTAACCGAACTCATATTTTCACTTTTAAGTCGGATTACATCTGGTACTACATTCTGAAGCATTTTAGACCTTCCGGAAATTATAATGTTACTCCGCGCACCCCTGCGTGTGTTCCATTGTTTCGGGATTCAGGAGATTGACGTTATGATTCACCGTTAGGATATATTCTATAGTTCTGCATGAGCTGCCCAGCAATCGGACACTATTACGGTGCTTCGGAAAATGTTTCAACGATGAGGGGCCACAAAGTACCTGGTCTCTTGATCTCTTCTGTTCCCTGGACATCTGACAACTCGAACTCGTCCGCTTCCCAATTCAGAGAAACAAAATACCCAGTCACTTCAGTGGGGCGGCCAACTTAGTATTTTCGGCTTCTGAAGCTTGCGCTTCAGCATTATACCACTCGAACCAACGGAACTGTTTTGATCACCGGAGCCACCCGAATCGGCTCCGGTGGTGGCGACTGTTGCTCGGGTGGTAAACACGGTCCGGTGGATTCGCGGTTTGGGTGGCTGCGGTGGTAAAATGGCTCCGGTGGTTCGGGTGGTAGGCGGTATTGTAAACTGTTATCGGATCACTGCTGTAAGGTACGTTTGTGGCCCTTCTGAAAGGATGTGGGAAAATTTTCCTTCTTAGGTAGATCCATAACTGAGTGGAACTCCCTGCCGGTTGAAATTTTTGAAGCTTCTTTGACACTGGGCATTCTTTTAAAGCGCCTCGAAGATCATGCCTTTTGAAACTGTAAATTTTGGTAATTTTGGTATTGTTGCACAAAATTTTGGCAAGAATTGTAAATCTTGTAGGTATGGTAAAATTTGACTGTCATACATTTTTTGCTGGTGATTGTTAATTTTCCATCTCTTCCCCTGGTTCTGTTTTTGTATTGACCATTTTCTGTTTAGTTTTTTTCACTGATGATATCTTGTTTGCCTATTTTTGGAGAGGAGGAAACTCCGACAATAAAACATTTAATTAATCAATCAATCTATCAGTAATTGAGAAATTAAATTTTTATGTCATATAACGGTATAGAGGTAAACCCCGCTATGATCTCTCACTTTCTCAGAGTCTGAAAAACTGATTAATAAAATCAATCTAAAAAATTCCATCGTTTATCATCATCTGTTTATCAAGCACTTTCACCACCAACGGAAATTTTCAAAAGTGGCAAGGAATTCAAGTATGCCTACCGGGGTACCATCGCCGCAGCTCCAGTCGACGTGATATCAACGAGATCTCTGTTCGGAATTCATGCCGATTTTGTTGTCCAATCGAACGGTGACACTGTTACTGCCCAGGTAAGGTTGCATATGTGGAGCTTATCAAAAGTCCTCGAACATAGGCGATATATATATAAAGTACTGGTAAACATAGGGGCCATCTAATTTCAAACTGCCTTGGTGCAACTTAACGCCTCACACGAGTGTCATGATGTTTTGCGGGGCATGCTGCCATTGATTCTAAATGGCGTCTGAATTAAAAATGAACTCCCATGTTCGAAGACGTTTGATAGGGTGTGTATATATATATTTGTTTATTTGTTTTATTTATACACACTCACCAGAAGGAACTGCGCGAATGAATGCGTTTTTTTCGGTGTGGGCCCTGTCTTGCTGAAACGTTTAATTTTGGAATTAAAGATACAGAGGTTGGCTAGTTGGCTAAGGAATTTGCCTAACAAGTGAAACAGTCTCTTCAGTGTAGCGGCCAACTTTCGCTTGCCCAAGGTTTATCTTAGAGAACCAAATCACACGCCATTTAGAAATCAACAAAAATGGCAAATATGTCAAAGGTGCCATTTTTGCAGTTGCCAAACAATATGCTGCCAAACAACAGTTTGGCATTCCTGCACCAAAGATGAGTGTTTGGCATTCCTGCACCAAAGATGACTGTCTTGTAAATGCGGGTGCCGAAATGGCGCCAAATAGAGTGGCAAGTATGAAGCGAAATGGATAACGCGAGCCTGAACACCAGAGGACGCTCGAGACGTCCGTATGGCCCTAGTCATAGCAGCCTCAAAAGCATTCCGACTTCTGGCTCAGCAGTTCGAACTCACTCGGCCTGTGAACACACCGTGTCAAGCAACAACCAATGATATGCAAGCTAATCTATACGGAAGTCTAAATAGGCATTGTCTATGCACTCTTTGCAAATTATATGTGGAGAGATTTCGATTATTGAATAAGAGGTCCTCAGGTGAAAAAGCCAGAATACGCAGAAACAAAAGTTTCATTCTTCCCTGAAATGGAAAAATTAACAAATTGAGTGAAAAAGTTCCCACTCTCGCTTTGGAACCTTCTCAACACTGCCAAAGTTTCTAAAGATAAGAACACAAACCGCACCCATACTCAATAGTACCTACGGCCAGCAATTAGTGGTGTTTTGTGAACCCACTTATCCACACTTGTCGATTTCTACCTTATAAAATTCCAGCTACAAAATGTCAAGGTGGGCGCTCAAACTGGGAAATTGCCTGGCAATCTTTTGCTCACAAAGACAACAGAGGATACGAAAGCCGCTTCTAGTCTTGAGAAACCGTTCAAAATCAACTACCACAATGGATTGGTAAGTCTGTTTGAAAGTAACTTCGAGTCTTTTGGACGGGTTTTGAACATGTGAGTTAGATTTTTTGAAGCACATCGGTATCGAATGAGAAAATTCAATTTGGTCATCTGGACAATCATTGCAGATGGGTCGGTACTCCTGAAACACAAGATCCGCCAAAAATTCTACCACCGTGGGGGAAATGCCAACAGTCAGGTAGAGACTTTCAAATTTAAACAGAGCTTGGTGCAGTTTCACGCCTTGCACGAATGGCATGTGTTTTGCGATACACACTGCTACTGATCAGGTTTTTGTGTTGCCTCAGAATTCATGAACTCATGTCTGCTTCGAATAGTTTTGGCAGGAAATGTAGGCCAAATTCTTGTGATGGCTGTTGCTGGACATGAGTTCATGTTTTTTTAAGCATCAAAGCGTGCCAAAAAGATAGGCACATTCTTTTTGGCATGTTTCAGTTCAACGAAAGAGATTTGAGTTTTCTTCAATATATCTAATACGAGTATATAATGATTTAAACAGAACATTTTGATTTGAATTAAATTGAACATTATAAGGTTTTTATAAACATTTACTTAACTTGAAGTTTTTGAAAGTTCCAATTAATTGCAATAACATTTGAATCCCGCAAGCTCATTTGTTTGTTACCATTTTTAAGACTGAAGCCAATTTTCTTTTCGTGCGGAAATACTCTCCATGCAATAGGTGTACATTAAAGGATCTGTGCAGGTAAGGAGCCTGATATTCGACGATTCCACTGCTGTATTTGAATATCTAACTTAGAACTTGATTTCGAAGTTTTCCTGAATACTACTTGGATGAAGCATCGTTCCAGAGCCACATTCTCTGCGTAGAAGCTCAATGAAATGAAATCGAATTTGATTGCAACAGTTTTCGACTCTCCGGGAGTAGTTCGCCCGGAGGGGAATGTTCGCCCGGGGGGTTCGCCG
>JASGXE010005548.1:0-39944 GCA_030068105.1 Sinentomon sp. SZTP_YWyxl
GGAAAGGGCTCCGTTTGGCCAAAGGTTTTTCTGGAATTGATTTACTGTTTTTATTTTTGGTGAATTGTGTGTCCTATTTTTGCTCTTACCAATTTTTCTTTTTCAGATCTGCCTTACAATCAGCTTCCCATTCTCTCTTGGAAGGGGAAAATCTTAGCACAGAGTCGTACCATCGCCAATTTTGTTGCTGACCAGCTGGGAATGATTCCAAGTGATCCGTGGGATTCTGCAATGGCAAGCATGCTGGTTGATGCAACTCTGGAAAGCAAAGAGAGTTAGCAGTGTTCTTCACATTTTTGTTGTTAGCATGTTCACGCACTATACGAGGGGAGATCAAAAATTAAAAACCCTAAGATAGTTCCTGTGGTGCTAGGCAGTTGAAACTTGGCACACACCTTAAGCCATCTCTCTGTAGTCGATTTCCAAAGTGGCGCATCTCTGCGAACTCTGAATCAGAATCCTGTTGCTGCCGATGGCAACAGCCTCTCTTTGCTAAACAGTTAGTCTTTGGTCACCCTGTACAAGTGTGCTGGGTCTTGAAATTTGCTCCTGCAGATACGGATCTTCATGTAGACGACGAAGGGTAGAAGTAGGGTAGAAGTAGGGGCATCTCAAAAAAGCTCAATTCTGTTGTCACATGAGGTATTTCAAGTCCCAATGTGGCAACTTTGTGTCTGGCAGTGGGACGGCTGTGTGAATGCGGATTGGCATGGAGACGAAGAGGCCCTCTGGTTATCATTCGTCAGCATTTCGTTATTAATTTTTGATCATATCTTCTCAGCAAATCGGTATAAAAGCTGTCAGTGATGGTTTCTCCTTGTTCTGGGCAGTTGGTGATGGCCACTCCGTTGACATCCCAAAAGACTGATCACATCACCCCGCCTTCTGCATGGATCACCCTGTTTCACCCCTGGGGATGGTGATCATGTGCCCAAACTTTTCTTGCCGACCTCTCTGGAGTCTGGCACCAATGTTAAAACTGCATCCGGCAGTTATCCATAGTGACAACAGCAGCACAAGGCATCTCGACAACGACTTGAAGAAGGTGACAACAAACAGACTGTAAGGGCAGTAGGAGACTCTCCCCATCGACAGCATAAGGAATCCGATCTCGAGGTCGCATGAATGTGCCACTATGCAGGGGTTCTATTTAAAGATGGCTTATGGTGTGTGCCAAGTTTCGACTGCCTAGCCCCACAGGAACTATATCAGGGTTTTTAATTTTTGATCTCCCCTCGTAAGATAAAAAAAATCGAAAGCCTCACTTACTCACATGATAAATTTCAATTCCAAAGATGAAATGGAGGCTCTAGTTTAATGGAGAGTTCCTCCTGAAACTCCAATGCCTGACACAGGTCACTTGGCTTTAAGCATCACACTGGGGTAGAATTTCAAATGCCAGTTAGTTAGGCTGCTTTGGCTCAAGGTTTTACCCCATCTGTGCGGGTGTCAAAATAAAATCTGCAGGGCATGGGTTCGGACCCAGGAAAAACATTCTAACAACTCAGCTTGAAAGAAACGAAAAATGCCAGTTGGAAGCGCTGAAGAACGTAATCAAATTTTATCTACACAAGGACACTTCGGATCACTACAGTTCATCGTTGTGGTGGATTCATTGTCACAAAAAACACTTCAATTCGAGTCTGAAAACCATGTAGCCTATGGCCACCAATCCATGTTATAGCAGAAAATAACGATGACGCCATTTCTCGACCTCAAGTTCACAAAAGGCTTGAAGTGTAATACCTACTTTTCCGAAAGAAGTGTCCATGCAATCAGGAGAACTAGTGCTGCAATTGGTCGACAATCCTAGCCACCAAACAGTTCCACCAAGTTGAGGGGGTGACAACGATAACGAAATGACTATCGAGGCAATTGTAGCTCAAGACAAAGTAGTCAGCCATGGAGCCAGGCATGATATCAGCCCTGTACCTCAACTGAAAAAACGAAAGGGGGACTTGTGGAACACCAATAAATTGTGAGCAATTGAAAATACAAAGGGAAAACCTTATATTTCAATAGCATCATGGGGGCAAAGGAAACGACATCAAAATGTTTTTTGTCTGATTGAGCTATGGATCATCATGTCACGGAAAGAGTGTGCAGAACAAAAGATGGCACAACAAAGTTCACCTTTATCTGATGTTTCTCATTTTTTCAAAATGTAAACGTCAACTTCCAATGAAGAAAACAAACATTGATGGGGAAACAACTTCGAAAGCCAGAACTGAATGGTATTGAAAATGGGACACCAATACATATGTCCTTGCATTTTCAACCTCACTACTGCACTTCATATAGGCCTATTGGGCAAATCAATGAATATTGTAAACTGGGTCTAGCATTTTTCCAGCACCAGTGGTACATTTTATGCTCAAAATGCAAATTGGGAGAAAATGGCTCAGTAAAAAATCATTCTTTCCAAGTTATGAAAAATAACGCCAAGAATATTCCGCAAAGTAAACTAAAGGCATTAAGAGAGAAAATAGCTGATATGGAAGACCGAAAACATCAGAAGTAGAGTGAAACATTTTAAAGCACAATGCAAAACATGATGGATGGGCCTGGGTCCAAACAACCCACCCATTCTCTTCCTAAAAAACTCAAAATGATTATGCATCTTAAACCTTAACATCGTGGGGAGATGTAGATAACAAGCGTTCATGGTATTGCCACTATTTTTAACAAAAAAGCGTTTTCTGCTTTGGAAACAGACACATCAACTAACAGAAACCATGATTTTCCTGCATCTTGTAAATGTTCAAATTTGATACGGAAAAACGAAAGCCGAAGGAGTGGCATTTTGCAGAAGAAACATTACAAGGTGTATTGCAAGACAAATTCCCAACTCATAGGCCTAATACTAATGGTATTTTTCTGCAAACATTTACCGCATCGCTTGTGGGCAATTGAAAAAAATTGGAAACCAATAAATGGCAAACATGGAAATATTTAACGAAGTGCTCCTTATTTGGGAGCGGGGAAATATGTGGGCACAACTATGAAAAAAATTGGAAAACCAACTTATTACCCTTGCGGGACAGACATGAGAAGATGGGGATTTAACGGCAAAGTGCTCCTGATGATTAAAAGTGGCCAGATACTGTGGGAAAATGATGTGCCCAAGTAAAATAGATCTAAGTTATAGCTAGGAGAAAGAAAGACAACTTCACTTACCCCCTTGAGGATCAGATCATAGAAGATGTGAACAAGATTCTACACCACAATCTGAACCAGCATCTCTGCTTGTCCTGGTTCAAACATCAGCTCCCACGAAACATCAACAAGCAAAACTTAGAAATACACGATGTACCTCAGCGCACCACATTACTTCAAATCAACAACAGCAAAATCGCAAAGCTAAGGAAAACTGCCAGCGCATCAGCGTAAAATGCATGCACAACTCCGCAACACCATAAGACGATGAGCTGATATCCCAGAAAGACACAAAAAAGGAAAACAAAAGAACCACGAAAATAATCAATCACACCACGCATTCTCTGGGTTGTGGAAACCTCTTCACAAAATGCTCCCCTCTCCCGTATATCAAGCAAACTCTGCCACCACATCAACGCGAAACAGAAAAACTTCAGCAAGAGGAGCAGGTTAACACAAAAGTTCCACATGGACCCACACACAAAATTGGGAAAAAATGCAAGCCACTGGTCTGGGATGGCAAACAAATTGGCTGATCTCAACAGAGTGCGTGGAATTTGTCAGGGCGCAAGCGGACAGCAGCCAACAAATGTGCAAGAATTCCAGGGGAAAATACAAAAAAATCGTGGAGGACAAACATGAAGGAAAGCCAAGCATGGGAGAAACGCATGTGGCAGCACAAACAGGCGATGCCTGCGATCCGACAGGTGAAGAAAAGCATGTCGGGAAATGAAATTGGAATGCTGGTGCGCTGCAACAGTTTGAAAAATTTCGCAAATGCACTGGTAAAATAAATTTGCAAAGAAGTGCCAATTTCGTGAACGCAAATGCAATTGTCATTTGCAGTGAGAAAAATCAGTGTTTGTAAAAGAGAAAACACTCATGTTGTTGACAGAAAAAAACCTGCAAAATTTCAGTGAAGAACAAAAAGCGCACAGCTCCTTGGCCTAATTTGGATCATGTCAGTACTCTGGTAGACAGACAGAAAAGTGGAAAATGCAGCGCACAGAAAAGTGGAAGACGCAATTCACAGAAAAGTGGAAGGCGCAATTCACAGAAAAGTGGAAGACGCAAACAAACGCGAACAGAAAGTGACCAGCGAAATTCCCGAGACCAGCAGTGAAAACGCAAGGTGGCAAGGCACGCAAAGCGAACACGGACAAGTGGAAGATACGTGTGAGCACAAAACAGAAAATGAAAGGTTCAAAATCCAGCTGAACCAACACGACATTGCAAGAACCCGATGCAGGTAAAACAGCTGATCGGAAGTTTCCATAGCAACCGCGATTTGTTCAAGAGTCACCCGGTCACAAAATGATTGCATGTCCAGAGAATGGCAGATGCACTTTTCCGGATCAAATACAGTGAACTGCATCTTGCTTGCATTCGAGGACTCGCTTGGCAACAATGAAAGCCTGCCTGCAGCAGCACGAAAGTAAACGAATGTAGCAGCAGAAAAGAGAAGACAAATGTTTTCGTGTGTGCTGTGCAGAACCAAACGGGAAAAAAGAAAACGCCGTGGAACGATTCAAGGTCGTGCAGCAGCAGACAATCGAGGAAAGTGCAGCTGTGTTTGATCACAATGCTGATTAAACCAGACACACAACTCGGAAAAACAACACTCCACAACGACAGGCAGGGTTTTCAAAATGCGGCAATCCTGTCGGGAAGAGGAAAACGTAAATTGGCAAAACGGAGGTGAACACTTCAGTTTTGATTTTTATGGCACATGCTTTATCTAAATTATTTATTCGATTTGATGTTGTGAAAATGATTTGAAACGGTTGTGTTCCATGAAATGGGAACGCTATACCTACATGACCCCCCACAAAACCTCCTGAATTGACGCATAGATCCTGAATAAGGTTCTGTGGGGAAATTCGGAAAAATAGAAAAATCGATTAACAAAAAAGTGTTTTCAAAAAACAAAAGTAATTGAAAATTTGCCAGTAAAACTCATTCTTTCAATATTATTGTACGCATCTTTAAAAAATTTGAAAAAAAATGACACACCGTTGAGCTCGCAACTAATTGTCATATGATGTCGAAAACGAAAATTTTAGGCAATTCCAATATCACTTAACATTAGACAAATAAAGAAATCTCAATAGCAGGATTGACGGTGAAGAAAGCAGAAGATGAATTACATCACTTAGCAGTGCGATGCTCCTCAATGATCATGCCAAATCAATGGGTAAGTAAGACCACTGAGTTACAGCACCCAGTTTCTCATTCACTTGCAATGGTACAGGGCCTTAAGATGTTTCGGAGCCAAGCTATGGCTGTCCTTGCATCTGTTTTTTTTTAGCAGAATTACCAATTTTCTGCCGAAAGTGAGATAAATTTCAAAATTCCTTTGGCAAAAGGCAAAGGGCAGTCTCCCTGTTGCGTGTTCTTCTCCTTCGAACGGTGGTAGTGCCCAGTCTACTGTGCAGGTTTCCCTTTCAAAACATTCTCTCCCTGGCTACTGACTCCTCTGGCTGAAAGGCTAGATCTGCTACCAATGATAATCATACCTACATATGGCACAGGGGCCTGGTCATTGCCTGCAGGAGCCTGAGTATCAGACCCTGGACGACAGAATGAGAGAGGCCCTATCTGCCTCCTAGGTACCTACCTACCTCTGTCATGATGAGTGAAAAATGCATTCATGCATAAATCTCTGATACCATCTCATGCATTGATGCTCCGAACTGTTTTCAAATAGGTGTGCACCTTCTGTCAAAAATGAGGCAAGCAAAATGATAAAACATTGCTGATGGAAGTTAACCTGTGGGGATAAGAATCACAATCATGTAGGTAGTGTTGCAGCTCTGCAGCTGTATGAGGTCATCAAAATGCATCAACCAACACACAAATTTGCCGTATTCAATATTCAAATATACACAATATTCAAAATAGACACTAGCTGCCAATATGATTTGCATGGTTTGGGGTTTGTTCACCATCAGTGATGTTTCTTATTTCAGTCTATTCTAAATATTGGATAGAAGAGGACCCCGCGAAGAAGGAAAAGTTGAAGCAGACTTTCATCAATGAAAAAGCTCCTCATTATCTATCGAAATTGGAAAAGCGATTGGTGGCCAATGGGACGGGCAGCCTAGTTGGATCGAAGGTTTGGCATTTTTCTTTTACGCAGATATTTGGTCTTTTTTGTCCAAGGAGTTCGTATGCAAGTGCTGTGCCTGGCTCTGCATGTGTTGTTGTAGGTGTGAACTTCGCAGCAAGCCGATACAGTAGATGTTCATATTCTGATACATACCTAGATAACTTCTTGTCCCAAAAGGTCTTTGAATTAGGCTGGGCCCATCCGATTTTATTTGAAATTTTTGGTACATCAATCTCAGAGCTGCTTGTGCTTGCAATGTTTGCGCTTCCTGATCTTCGTGGCCCAGTGTCCTTCAATGTGTTGCCCCGTTCTGACAGTTTATCTTGAGAACCAACTGCAATGTCGTGCATGGGGCTTTTTTCAACTTTGCTGTCCTTTTGAAACAGAAGTGGGAAGAACCAATCAGTCAGATTTCTGTCTCTCTCTTGGATGCCCCTGGAATAAAATGGGTTGTCAAGCAGCCTGATTCCACCAGTCATGTCATGTTAGTTGTTTCCTATTCAATATACAGAGTGGATATTTTAAAAGTATCATATTTATCAGTTTTCAGTCAGCTAACATCAAAAATCTCGTTTTCACCGACAGTACCTTTTCACACAAATTCGACAACAGAGTTCGACCGTGTAAATGCTCCTTAGTGAGTCATAATCTCGCGCAACATGCTTGAACTCCAAACTTGCATCCACAAGAAATATTCTGCGTTTTCAAGTGGGCCCATATCACCGAAACACGTGTTCGGTTATCGGAAACGTTTTCTACAATGAATGTTGTTCAATTTGACCGGCCAATGAATGCTGCATTAATTTTTCCGCTCCAAACATAGCGCGCGCGAAGCCAGCGACAAGTTCGAAGTGAATTGCCGCAATGAACACGTGCATGCAGGTGAGGATGCAGACCAAAAATCGAAGCGTCCGCGACCTGAGTGAGCCGAGTAAATCGAGGTTCGAGCAGAGCACAGGGTGTTACGATAAACCCTTCTCAGTTCAAAGAATGAATGACAAACTCGTTTTGCCCGAATTAGCCCATTTTACTTCAAAAACACGTCTCCCTGGTTCAAAGAATCAAAATGAATGGCAGAATTCAACAAACTTTCTGCCTGTTGCCGAAAAGATTCTTATTGTCAACGGCGTTGCATGGTTGCGGTGTTGACGTTGCGCCAACGTGATTCAGATGCCATAACACAGGGCAGGCCGCAAGGTGCAAGGCCAAACAAAGGCTTGTAAAAAATTTGCACAAAAGTCAGCAATCTGAGCCACGCCATTTGTAAGCAAATGTGTAAAAATTCAATGGGCCTAAGTTGAAATTGGTTAAACTTTACAATCGGCAACTACCGCCGCATCTTGAGTCGCAGCATCGTCAACCGCCGCACGTCAATCCGCCCTGTCTCCACCCACCGCATCCGCTCACCTCGTGCCGTGTTTTCTGCCATTATTGCGCAGTCGTTCAAAGAAGAAAAAAAGTCGCTCAAAAACCGAGTGAGTGCAAGAAAGAAAGCAAGGATTACTCGTGATTCGAAAATTGAACCACCAAAAAGTTGAGAATCCCTACTTCGTCACTTTAAGATGCGATGGATGTGGCAGCTCGAAATGCAGCCGATGTGGCAGATGCTGCAGCAATGGGGTGGAGACGGCTTGACAGCAGCGGTTGAAAATGCGCCGATAAATGCCAATGGTAAAGTTCAACCTTGAATTTATGCTTTTGTATTATGGGTTTTTTTGCGCAAATGATTTCTGTGACACCATGTTCAATTGATTAATTGATCTGCAGAGGTGATCCGTCATCCATTCTGGAAGTGGAATTTTTTATTTTCATTCCATGCTCATTTTTCTCCTCAAATTTAAGGCCGATGAAAATCTTTGAGTTGGTCATGAAGCTGACAAAATATGCAGGTGTTCTAAGGCTTGTTTACACGTGAGCAATTTCGCCCGTCCATTCGTGCTGTGGCAACAAAAAAGCAACTCGTGGCCAAAATACTACACCGCAAAACCGAAAACCAGTGATACTTTTAAAAAAACCACCCTGTAAATACAATAAATTAAATAAATTCAATATAAAACGTGCTTTAGGGTGACATGCTGAAGTCATTCCTTTGCATCCGCAAGCAGCACTAATAAAAAATAGTGCTAAAGATGAGTGGCAGTTGAACCCAACTCTTTCGAACCAGATTGTACCTACGGATTTGAAATACTCATCTTCGTAGAATGCCGCTTTTATCAGGGAAGATAATCATGTTTATGGCTTCCAAAGAGGATACTGGACTGTAATCCTTTCAGAATACAGATACCTACCTTGGGACTAGGGGGTTTAGATAAGAAGTCCAGTTGAGAGACATTTGGCAGATCATGTAGTTACAAAAATATGGGGTTTTTTGGTCATTTCAGTGGAAGGATGAAAGCACAAAAAAAAAAATCAAAGAATTTGCAGGAACACAGCATTGAAGTTATGGTCTGTTCAGTGCAGAAAGAAGAAGACAAAGATCAGAGAGACTGAAAGTGTAAAGGTGGTTTTGAGAGAAAAAATATCTGCTCATCTGCCACTGTGCTGTGCGAGACAACGGAGCTTGTGACTGGATTTAGCAGCTTGATTTGGTTGGCACTTATCTTGTTGTTGTCGGGTGGTTTTTACAAAATGGAAGGAATACAATCCAGAACATTGTTGCCTATTTCTAACAACTTTACTTTTCTCCCTCATTTGTTTTTTTAGGACTCGTGGGCTGATCTTTTCGTTGCATATTATACGGACTGCTTTGTTAAGAAGTTTGGTAAAGATATTCTAAACGAATCACCTGAAGTGGAGAAGCACTGGCAGAGGATTTTAAACATTGAAGGCATTGCGGAATACCTAAAGAACAGGCCACCTCTAATCAGAGATATCTGAGTAGTTTGTAGGTGGTGTTATGCTTTTTCTGCAGGGACCAAGGGGATGGCCTAACCGTTGATTATCTTTTTACACGTTTAGCCAATCTTTTTTTTTTTTATTTACAACTCTAGATAAAAGCAGTCTCAATTGTTAAAACTATGCAAAAACCCAGCATTCCTTTTGTTATTCCCAACATTGTTCTCACCGGCGAACTCCTTCGTTTGTCGTTGATTAAAATGAGTGCTCCAGCATTTGAAATTGAAGTTGAATTTCTTGCATTTTGTAAACTAACTTGCCAGAGGCACTCAGAGCTACCAGCCTATGTTTCTTTTTCTTGTGATGTCTTCCACATGCCTCCATTCTATCTTGTTTCTGACTTTGCTTAGGTAAATATAACTGCTTCTTCTGGCAATGTGGGCTCGGTTGTCATTCATAGGTAATCTTTTAGGGGGTGATGGAGTCTGTTAAAACTGTTCAGGTGGCTCTGACTTTGTGACATCTGTCATCCGTGCCAAGTTATGAAGGGCGTAAGAAAAGTTTTTGACATCGCGCTGTAGTTCAAAAAATATTGACGATGTCAAGATTTCGTTTTGCTTAGGTCTACAAAATATTCTCCGGATCTTCCCTTACTAATTTACAGGTGTCCAATACAAGTAATACAACCCAACCTCCCATAGGCAGAATGGTACTCAGATTGGGGTGATTTCCATAGCTCTGAAAATATTGCTTTGGCAAAGTCCTGAATACGTGAATATGTTTTTTGCTGCCAAGTTGTTTACAATTTAGGTATAACAACCAAAAATTGCTGATGCCAAATCAGGTCTATGGACTTCAGGAGGCAGTAATTATTTGTATAATATGTGGTACTTATCATCCAAAAAACTAAAACTTGGGCATTTGTCGTGCTGAGCTCTGAAAATCTGCTTTTGGCTAAGTCTTGAAATCTTGAAAATTCCCTTTGATTTTTTTTTTCAAGACGAAATGTTGCAAAAGCTGAGGTCTGGTAAGGTGTGGCTGTAATTGCCTTATGTATGAGAACAGGACAATTTGTCTTTTGCACGTTGTCTTAAATTTTGTAAATGTCTTTAAAATACGTTGTGGTTGTTTGTTTTTCATCGATGCTGCGAGCCGACTGAACTATTCTGCGAGCCGACTGATGTGGATTTAAGAATGTTAGTTTCAAACAAGAATGCAATATGGCCAGCAGAGAGCAGAAGTATGTTGTGGACTAAATCAGCTACAAGTTGGGTCTGTTATCAACTTCATCTACTTCTGTGCACTAATCTCATTCAGAACCCTAGCTTTTGAGAAAGGGTTATTTTGAAACGGTCTGTACTACCGGAAAAAGTTCTTGTATTCTTGAGACAAAAATGGGGGACACTGGACACCAAACAGTTACTACTGTTTGGTAAAACGGCAGGACTTCTGTTCTGCATCTTCAATATAAGGAATGCCAGTGGATTGTGCTATTTCTCCAGGGCACAAAACACACCGTTCTGCAAGCTCTCTCATGCAAGTGTCCTTTGGCACAAACTTCCACTGAAGATAGATATATGAGCGAAGAAAAATGACCTAAATAACATGTTGGCGGGGGATCCAGACTTGTCACATCAACTTGCCTAACTGTTGGCTTGCCCTTCATGATATGAAGTTAGACAAAGTGCCTGCGTTGTTCAACACTGCACTAACAGACATACGATTTTAATTGAGTTTTTTAGTTAGCACGTTATTGCATGAAGCAGGCGAAAGTGTCCTTAAAAAGTGTCCTCTTAAATTTTTTGTGGATCTTTTCAGTGATTTCCTTTTCTCTTCTCTTTGATGCACTTTTTCTTTGTCATTTTTGCACTGAAATGTAATTTTTCTTTTTTTGTCTGATGATTGTTTTTGTACACTTTTTGATACCTTGTTCTGAACAGATTTTTTAATTTTTCTGCAGCTGTTTGTAGTTCTACCGTGTTCTTGTGGCAAATTTCCTAATCAATTTTCCTTCTTCTTTAGGATTTTAAAGATATTACTTGTTTTCAAAATCAAATTTTATTTTTTTCTTTTGTGCGAATCGCTTTTGATTTTGATAATGTTGGAATGTCTCTCACCTACGAGTTTGTTTGTAGCTGTGATTTTAAGCTATATTTGTGTCTGTGATTTGGAGCAATTTCTGGGATAAGGGTTCCCAGGGATTTTTGCTGGTCGTAGACAATTTGTTTGGTTTTTGTTTGGGGATGCATGTGGGTGGTTGACGGACATGCATGCCTATTTTGTATGGGCAAAGTGACCAGGCACATTTTTTTCATTTTTTGGGCATTGCAATAATTATCACCTTTTTGTTTTTGCATCATTTGCAAATGCATACATATACAGATGTTTGTCATTGTGAAATCCCATTTCCAAGAGGTGAATGATGGATTGGGCAGTGGGCTTGATTATTCTGTGATGATTCAGAGTGAGTTTCTGCCTGCCTATCTGCCTGGCCATCCAACCATGATGGATGGCCTCTTCTGTCTGAAGAATGAAACTGAAAAGTGAAAGATGAGGAAGCTACCTGATTGTGCTGGATGGACTATGTAATTCTGGCATGAAAAGCCAAACCCAATGTTTGTTTTGCAAAATGAAAGAGAAATTGCAATACCATAAAAATGGCTTTTTTTGGGGTTGTTTTTCGTGTATCAATGCCATTGTGATTTCTGTACGAGTATGATCAAATCTCAAGTTTCTTGTACGCATCATTTGGTGAAGCTTTTTTCTGTCGCAATGTGTTTTGAGCTTGAACAAGTGTGTTTTGTTGTTTCAAACTGTGTTTTGAGCGTGAACAGCTTGCTGTTTCCAGAGATATTTCAGTGATGCTTTTTCATTTTCTAACTTTTGGAATTTGGTACTTTTTTATGGATGTTTGAAAGTTCAATTTTCCACTTTCAAGTTCAGTTTTTTTCAGCTGATTTCTGTTCACAAATAAATGATATCACATCAACAAAGACATGATTCTGATTGGTGTCATTGACAGTTGTTGAGTTGACAATGTTGCTTTTGTTCAATTTACTGGAAACGAAAGAGCATTAGGCGATGATGCAGTTTTTAGAGAATGCACTTTGTGCAATGCAGTCGGCAGCTCTTTCTTCCGACTTTTGATGAAAGGTCGTAGAGAATGCACTTTGTGCAATGCAGTCGGCAGCTCTTTCTTCCGACTTTTGATGAAAGGTAGTAGAGAATGCACTTTGTGCAATGCAGTCGGCAGCTCTTTCTTCCGACTTTTGATGAAAGGTCGTAGAGAATGCACTTTGTGCAATGCAGTCGGCAGCTCTTTCTTCTGACTTTTGATGAAAGGTTCCTTCCGGGAAGAAGGCCTTTTCCCTCTTTCCAACCATTCATTAACTGTGTCTGTCATTTCCTCATTGCTTTCAAATTTCTACCCTCGAAAGATAAATTTCTTTTGCTTGGGGGACAGATGAGGCCACTGAATCCTCAGCCCTACAGAACTACCAATTAAAAAACCGAAACTTTGGTTTAGATGTGTTACAGTGTTGATATTTGATATCCTCATCATCTGGCCGCATTTCCGACAGGAGTTGGATCAACATGTTTGAAACCTAAACGGTATCAATCCAGCCATCAAGCTGGCAATGGAAATGGAAAAAGAACAAAAGCTGGTCTTCCGTAAGTAAACCTGTGCACACCAATTGGTCTCTTGACTGGACATCATGACACACTGCAGCCCCCCCTTTAGCCACATGGGATACGTCAGTTACACGAGCCAATATCATTTACTCACCGGAGCACCTTTCCAGTGAATTGGATATGTCCGACTGTTTCAAACCACATCTCATGAGTCACGAGAAGAATTCAGTCAGCAAAGTTTGTCCTGCATTGCAATCGCATGACCAAGCTTTCCCCAATCGAACAGAAAACTGCATACCCTCCTTTTCTACAGGCATAAGTTATCAGCTAGAAGCTGCACTCACCAGAGAAGGAATTCGGACAATCCACCGGGAAACTACATCCAAACGGAAATTACAGAGTTATTTCACCAAACACCAACATTGACTCAGCCACAAAGTCAGGAGTTCACAAGATACCATGTTCATGTGGAAAGGTCTACATTGGTAAAAAAACCAGACCCTTCCATACCCACCTGAAAAAACACCAGCGTTCCATCAGATTCGATCACCCAGAAGCCTCAGCATTGGTATTCCCCATTCCGTTGCCTTCAAACAGACCAAGTAGTGCACCCACCAGATTGAACCTCAGTGAAAATTCTGTTTGAACCAAGACATACCTATCCACACTAGATTCCCGCTTGAAGGTTTCCACATCTCTGAATAATAACGGGACAGAGCCATTATTAATGCCAATGAAGGTAACTCACTCGACCAGTCAATAGTCATGGAAATGAATACAGTGCAATCTCGATTATCCGGACCCGGATTATCCAGAACCCCTTGTTATCCGGATCGCTTTTCAGCTTCATTTTTTACAAATTCAATTCTACAGCACTGTGCCTGAATGCATAAACACATATTTCTATGATTCTTTTGTCGCATCTGTTTTAGACGCACAATTTTTCCCTTGTATTTTAATACTCATGGGATCGTTAGCACAAGAAAACAAGCCTACATTTGTATCCCCTTATATTTCCAAATTAATAAGAGCACAAACATACAGAAAACCCCGCTTATGTGGAAAATTCGATTATCCTGACGCACCCGGTTTTAATTGATAATCGAGACTGCACTGTAATTGCAATAAGCAATAAATTGCATTTTACGTGTGCAGCAACCCCAGCAGCATCAAATGCACCCTGTTCTTTACTGTCGTCTGCTCTGTGTCGGCACCTGATCATAGAAGAAGGACATAACTTCCTGGAAATGTTGTGCAGCCACCTGTAAGCAATTTCAACGTAGATCAACGCTGTCCATGATAATAAACCAATTTTCTAGATGATATCCACTTGGGAGTCAGGTCAGGGAAACGGGAGCAGTCATACACAACAGCTTCGCATGTTCTGTGTTCCCATCTACCGTGTTTAGTAGTGAGGTTGTAATTCTGACTGCGCTGTATTTTTGGTATCGCTGGCTATTTTTGGCTCTTGGAGATCGAATTTCAAAAAAAAAAAAAAGAAAAAAAAAAGCACAATCTTGTGCTGCACAGTTTGAAAATCTTGGTTGCTTCACAGCCTCCATCTTCCCCCGACCTGGCCCAAAATGGTTGTCACTGTTTCCAAACTGAAGCAATTTCTTCCAAGGCCAGACATTTGGAAGCAATAACTAAATCATCGGCACAACAAAAAATAGTTAAGAGAGGGCGGCCACTTGTTTTCCTTCAGGAAAGATCTTGAAGTTGGAGAAATGCGAGTCTTTTAACCTTTACGAGCTGATGGGGTAGAAGGGTTGTAACAACAGTAACAAATTGTTTACGCATGTCGTTGGCCACTCTGCCGATCCATTTTTGGCAAAATTTGTCTTTTTTTGGTTTTTCAGCAAATCAAGGTCTTCACTTTTCCAACACAAGCCTGTGAATTTTTTTTTAATTCAATCTGCAAGAGCCAATAATGGCCAACGATACCAAAAAATACAGTGAAGTCAGGCATTACAACCTCACGACTGAACACAGAGAACGAGTCGGCTGCTGTGCTCGCACTATGCCCAACCCTTGCTCCATTTTAAGGGGTTCATCAGGACTATTCTCTCACCACATTTATTGTTGCTATTGGCCAATTGGTGATAAGGATTCATAGGGATGGACCATAGCCGTGGAAAAGAATTTTTTTTGTCAATTTTGCAGAAAATCCACAATTGTGCACCCAAAATTTCAAAATATCTTCTCCTGGGAGGAGTCTGCCCTTGGGAATGCACTGAGGTACGGCCCCGGACCCCAGAACCGGTGACTTGCCCAAGGCATGTACTATTCCCTCTCTGTGGAGGGTTGGATCCACCCAATGAGCCTAAGAACTTTACCGAGCTCTTGGTGGGACAAGTTAAAAACACAACATTGCTTAATCATCTTACTCCTGTGGTGTATACAGAACGTGGATCACGTATTGTATGAGAATCACATGACAACAATGAGGCAATTTTTATTCCAGCAGCTTTTTGAAAAAAGAATAGATTTGTGGTTGCCTGCTAAATGGACATGTTCCTGTTGAAAATCGGTAATTGATCTAATCCAGCGGTGAAATGTCCAAGTAGCAAGAGTTCGCAAATATTAATCTCCGTCTGACTGAGTGATTAAAACGATAGAAAAAAACAAAAGAACCGTAGAAATCCACTCACACATGGTCACACTCCACTGCTTATTCCACTTGAAGATGATAAGTGAGAATGCTGCCAAGTATGCTCAGCCCAGTGGGAAAACAGAATTTGCTGCAACAAGGAAGAACTAGTTGGAAAAGACCCAAATTTATTTTGGGTTCTGGGGAGTCCAAAACGGAGAGGAGGAAGGGGTACAGAATTTGTTCCATGGACCAAAGATCTAAAATGGGTAAATTTTGTAAGGATTTTTAAGCATTCAATGACAGCAGGAAAAAGTGGGACCGAGTGGATCATATATTAATTGTTGCAGATTTTTTTGTTTGCAGCTGACTTGGAACAACGCACTAAATCACCAAATGCACTGAAAGATGGGCATAACAAGTTCTCAGTGCTGTGGAAGCTCTTGGAGCAAGCGCTTCTGCCCACCCTAAGCCAATGGGAGCACAGTTCCTATGTGCTCTTACCCCAGCATTCTCACAGCCCAGAAAAAACACAAAAAACATTCCCTCAAGTGCCCCCTGCCCTTTTCCTGGTGTTTGATGTTAAAATCAGCTATTTCTTTGATAACGTCAATTTACTCTCGGTGTGGATTGGTCCCATTTCTTGAAAACCCACTCCAGCCATTTGTACTGGACACTGAGCACTGGAGATAATTTATTCTCATGTCAGTGTGCCTGTGAGTAGAAAGATTGTCGGAAACATTGAGGATTATTGTTTCACTCGCTCACTTTCAGTGCGATCATCTTGCGTCTTTTCTTTCGAACACAACGATCCTTGTTTGATCCCATTGTGGGGATCCATATCTCAGAAGTATGGTGTGGCAGTTCATTTTATCACATAAAGTTAGACACATTTGTCTTGGTATCAGGAACACATCAAAAATAAATTATACTCACGTGCCGCAATCAACTTCTTCTGGGTGAAATAAAAAACAAATCAGTCCCGAGAAATTATTCGCGTGATTTAATTTGCAGTCGGTGAACTGCCTCGTTGCAAGTACTTCACATAATCTGCCAGAATTCTTGCCACATGCAAAGCTGTTGTGTGTTTTGAAACCAGCGAATGTGCAATAAAAGGAACACCCTTGCGAGTGTTGCATTTATGATTATTGATTGCCCAAAAACGCTGCACTTTTGTTGAATTTGACCTTTGTACCCTGTGATGAAGGCTGAGGGTTTTTAATTATTTGAAACGACTGGTGCATTCTTTTTCATTGGAATATGCTACACATTATTTCATGAGGTGTCCATTACAGAACTTACCCCATTACACAAGTTATCTCTTGCCAAATGGACTGGCATGGCACAAAATGCAGTTGATTCTGTACATTGGATTTACCATTTCTGGTGAGATAAGCGTTATCCATTCGTAGATGAATTTGAAGTGCTGTGTGTGGGGGAGTTAGACTCGCTCAGGAAGAGTGATCGCAAGCTATTGCAAAATGTCAACATGTCTGAATCTCAGATGAGGTCGAACAAGAAGTTGAAGAAGCAGCCTCTCATCTGGGGAAGGCAAACAAAGTTACAAAGCGATTACATTAAACGAACCAAAAATTCACAATTTCTCCGCAGTTTTATTCGATGCACTACACGTTTCAAGGCGTCACGTCCTCTTCGTCAGGTGGAATTGGTTTGAGCAGACGACACGTTCAAGTGGGGGGGAGGTCGATCGGCTTTTGATATACAAAAATAAGTGGTATGGTTGATCAAATTTTCAAGTTGCCAAATTTTCAAAGTTGATCGAAGTTGCCACATGAGAGGGAGCCCGATTGTGTCAGGTCTGCAATTCCTGGGACTGGATCGACCACAACGATCCCTTTGTTCGGAAATCGTATTGAAAAAGAAAAAAAGAAAAGAAAAAATTCTCCTCAGTTCGTATGTATGAAGTGAAAAATCAAACTCGTGGTTGTGTTGTTGAGTCGTATGCAGCATTCCTCAGTTGCAATTTAGTGTTGGTATCCATTGTTAAGAATCTCCACAGAAGTCGGCAAGAAAAGTGTAGGCAGTGTTTTTTTAAGCACTTGTAGAAGATGAGCAAGAATAAGCCACAATTTTGAAGACAACCCACCGAGGGGCGGAGGAGAATGAAAATTGAAGTGAGCAAATTACGTGGGAGACAAAGCCTCATAACCATCAAATCCTGAAATAATAAGAAATCAAATAGTCCATGAACAACGAGAGAGAGAGAGCGGAGAAAAAAAGCAAAAAAGGTGTAAAAATGAGCCTTTTTAGACAGGACAATTCAGTTAGTTGGCCCTTTTGACCTTGGATACACCACTCAGATGGTTTTGTTGTTGTCTGTCTGTTGTAATTGGGGAAGGATCTCTCTTTTTGTTCTCTACTAGACAAATAATGCTATGATGTTAGCACTCTTTGAAATGAATGGCAAACAGTTCTTAAGCTGTTACCAAAATTGATAGGTAGTGAGATGTCTGCAAAACGTGGAAAAACAGCATTGCTTGGCACAAAAGTTGCCAACAAAAAGAAAAGAGTCGTTCCTGATTCAGAGGATATTGTTTACGATTCGGACGATGAGGTGTCATCCGTTGGGAGTAGCAGTCATCTGTTTTTTCTGTTGCTTCGTGAGTGTGGATTCATTTTAAAGAAATCAGATCATCCTCACACGTCAAGTTAGTAAAAAGTTACTTTTCTCGGTTATTCGTGCCCTAAACTGTTCTTGTCGTTCTTATACTTTTGAACCCACGGCACACATCAGCATCTCTTCCCTCAAAGGCGATGCTTGTCAGGCATTCAGTTTTCAGTCAGCTTCAATAAAATTCGCGGGAACTTGATTCAGTAAGCTCGAAACTTGCTGTTGTGTTTCAGTGAAAATTCACATTTGAAGAATGAGAAGGAGCAATATGGTCATGACAGGTAAAGGTTAGCATTTGGCTTGCAAAACATCAACATGCTTCCCAATGATGATGCTGGTGATGTCTGTCTGGATTAATGGATGGCAGATGATCACAGTCAATCGCAGTGATCACAGTCATGTGGTGTTCTGAGCCAGTTCCAGTGTTTGTTTTTCAGAGCTGTCACGGATGAAAATCCAAGTTTGCTGAGATGACTTGTTGAAAATGGCAAAAGTTCTCATAGTGTTTTTGGAAAATTCTGGAAATGCTTTACAGCAAGAAAGCCAAAAACAATCCAGTTTTCAGTGGAAAATTTTCGCTTGAGCAGACTGCCGCAGGAAAGGTCAATACCTCCGGCTGGACTCCAACGATGATGAAAATTGCAGACTTGGAACAACAACTGAAAGTGGATCCACAAATCAGGGCCCATTTCTCTGCTCTGATATATTATCTGGAAAGTAGGTATGAGGCAAATGTATCATGGAGGGAAGTAAGATGTTGAGAAATGTCCGTCATCAGTTGCCTTCTGTCAATGCATTGAGAAGGTTTGGCAACATGTCTTGTTCCAAATTTACATTGGAAACCCTGCTCTCCTGCTCTGTATTTCCAGTCTTTTTGCGAAATGCCAAAATGCGATCTGAGCGTTGGAAAATATTTCCACCTCTACCATGCAGGAACAAGTTCAGGGACCTTATAAAATTGGCTCACTTAAAATCCCGTGAACTTAAAAGTTTAGTCCACCTTATTTTCCAAGTTTAAGGCCAGGTTAAGATTTTTTTAAGTCTTATCAAATTCGTCGCACTTAAATTGCCGTGAACTCAACCTCCACTTTACAGAGTCGGCCGCCGTGGTGATACCATGTATGGTCATAAAATTCAGTTTTCAAAATTAATTTATATCTCGACACTCCCTGCGAGTTGTAAGCTGTAAATGGTCTCAAAATATGTCAAAAATTCGGCGCATGTTGTTTTATAGAGGGGTCATTTTCACTAGGATGACTCATTCACTCTTAAAAAGGGCAGAGAAAAATCTCTGTTGAGGCTGCAGCAAGCAAAACCGCGATTGCAACAATGCCTCTGGCAACAAAGCTTCAAAAATTTCACTTTTTCTCGCAGCGACGAAAGTCGGGTTCCCCCGAAAAACACAAAACCGCGGGACATTCACTGAAAATCAGATTATGTTTTTCTTTATTTAGAAAACGGCAAAATGGTTTAAATTTTACGCCAAAAACGCTAAAAATCGACAGTGAAAAGCGAAAATGAGCCAATCGGAAGTGAAAACACACAACAAGGGGCAAATGGATTTCCCAACCAAGATTTCTGTTTCAGGTTTTCTCAGGGGTGGTGGGATTTTACGGCTGCCAGTCGGCTGGACTGGAGTGGGGACGTGGCCCTGTCGAGGCGTCTCATGGGCGGCGCCCCCAGTAAATGGGGTGTGGTACGGAAACCCAGCAAGGTTCCAAAGAGCAAAGCCTCTGGCAGGAGGTCATGAGAGCGGAGCGGCCTTCAGAAGCTTCGAAGAAAATTTGAAATATAGGGTTCATTTTCAAACGGTGGGTGCAAAAACGTGTTTTTCTTGAGGCAAAAGTTCCCACCAAAGCCAGCAATAAGGGCACATCACAATACATGCGGCACTTCAAAAGAAATCCAGAGAATTGCATATTTCTAACTTCTTGCTCTTTTCGTACGATTTTTGATTTGTCCGCTATTTTTGTCCGCGAGATTTGTCCGCTATTTGATTTGTCTCGCTTTTTATTCTAAAGTGTTTTTTTTTTCTGTTTAGACAATCTTCGAGTGGTCAACACTTTTGTTAAAGAACCTGATCCTTGTTGGTGCCAAAACGTGCCAGAAAATGTCAATTGTAGATATTTCCCAATGATTGTAGGCTAAAGTTCCTCCCACCTGCAACGTGTGTCTATTGCCAAGAATTTGCCTGTGCGCGCCAGCGAGAAGTTGCACAGTTGGCATGGCATGCTTGTTCAGGGCCATAACCACAAGCTATTGAGAATTGATTTTCCTGTCACCTCTGATTCGGTTCATTGACTATTTGCACATTTTTTATTCCGGTGTTTGGTGGCATGGCAATAGAATGTGTATTGCTATGTCGGATTTTTATTGCTTGTCATTTTTATTCAGAGTCTAAAATGCAATTCATTTATTCAGAGTCTCTGCTGCCACAATCGTTGGGTTGGATTTCATTCCATTGCATTTCAAAGGCAACATCAAGTTTTCCCGAAAATGGGAGAATTCATGAAAAATAGGCATTTCCCTGTTATTGTTAACCCTCCTGTGAAGGATGCACATTTTGAGCTCCAAAGCAGCCTATTTTATCCATCACTTATGAATGGATAAAGCGCATCATTAGAGCATATTTTAATCATCTATCCATTAAGCAACTCACCATTGCGAAAAATAGAAATGATCGCGGAAAATGGTCGCAACTCTCTTCAAAAGTGGAATCAATTCGACCACTCATTTTGGTTTTATTCTGGCATCTCTTCACATCATTCGTCAGTCGCAAAACATATAAATCGGTTTCCATGGCAACTTCAATTGGGTTTTTGAATTGAATCAAAGCTTCCGAAATGTTTTCGCGAATTGTATGCGAATTCCTTCACCATCTCCAAATTGGCATTCACAATCCCACAAAGTTTTATATCGAGCCGCCAATTTGATGAAAATTAGTTTTGTGAAATTTTAATTTCTTCATGCACAACGCTATTACTTTTACACGGGCAGCATTCATCCATAGCTGTGCTAAATGCTGGCGCCAATGTGGGGACACGATTACACCGCTGAGACTCTGAGAGTAGAGCTCCCGTCAGCTTGAATCGAAAAGCTACAAATACGGGAGCTTTTTGCATGCATGTGAAGTTGACCCACGGGTTACCGCCCACGACACCGATGGGCGGTAACCCGTGGGTAATACATTCACACGCCTATAGGTGCAATCGTTATTGCCGGGTTATTGCTTTTGGGACTTTTGGTGGACCTTGTTCAAGTCTGTAGCCGTGGCCCTCAAATCACATGTTAAACGAAAAGTGTCTGAAGAGTTGCGAGTTTTGTTCATCTGAATAGTTGAGAAATGGGAAGAAAGTTCATCTGTCATTTGGAAAAATTTGGCTCCCAGATATCATGCCGAGCGCTTTAGGTACTGGTGCAGTAAGCTTATCTTACAACTTCCAGTTCCAATATCAGCAGTATGACTTTGGCATTGTTTTTGAAACAGATCAGTGCAATGGCGATACACGGCTGTCCTATTCGCAGTTTGTATTTATTTTTACTTTTTTTAAAAAAATTGCTGTATTCTCACCTCATGAGAATGAGAAATGTCGCAACAGAAGTCAAAGTTCAGTTTGCCGCAAGCCAAAACATCACAGACATTAAAAAAATACAATAAATTCGCATAAATGCAAACGAACTGCAAATAACGCATTTCACTTGCTCAAATAAATTCAAAATAATTACCACCAAAAATATACATTGAATGTGCCAACAATGGAAATTTTGCAGCATTTGTATTTTAGTGGAGGTCAGGGGTGCCTTGTAGCGGCCTAAACCTCCACTAAACTTTTGCATTGGCATAGATGGCTGATATGTCAAACTGAACTAAACGTTTCAGTGGAGGTTCAGTGCACGGGAAAGTTAAGTGCGGCAATTTGATAGCAGCCAGTGAACTCAACTTCCACTAAGTTGGGTTTAAGTTCACGGCGATCACTAAGTGAGCCAATTTAATAAGGTCCCAGGTCATTCAATTTGTTAAAAATATCAGCCAGGTAGGACAAGCGGGCTAACCATCGTTTGCAAAGTTTTCTGCAGGCAAACTATTTTTCTCGACCAGAAAAAGAGAAACCTCAGTTCGGAGTTCATGTGGCCTTGTGAGCCCCTTTCCACTAGATAAACACCGGACTTTTGTCAGTGGAACAAGAGTTGCAAGCGTTCAGCTCTAAGTTCATTGCAATGGGCTTGGAATAGTCTCGAATTCTGCGAACTACTTTTGATGAAATTGACGACCTTTACAGAATTTTGCAACGTGGCCAAAAGATTTTCGGGAAGGATATTTGATGCCAAACTTTCCCGATGAATAAAATAATGGTACCATGGTGCAATTGCAGCGATATCTTTAATTTGCTTGACGACAGTCCACTCTTTCTCCTGGTCATTGCTGCTGTGACGTGAGTGTTTTGTGCAGGCAGAAAAATTTTTATTGTAACATATACAGATTTAAATGGGACACCAGGGTTAAATGGGCACCAAATGGTTTTCTGTCATCGTACAGAACCCATATTTCACACGTGGATTTTCCAGGACAAATTGAACACAAAAACTTCAGTGCCGATTTTTTCTCCGACACACCTTTTCCAAGATCCCAAAGCTCTCCAAAATGGCCATTTTGGTGCCGAAAGCGATTTTCACAGTAGCTTCAAAATGGGGGGAGGAACTTTTTTTGCTGAATGTTTTGTCTTCGGGTTGTTCTGAGGAACGTATTTGTAAAAAATAGGGTCTCTGCAGATGATTTTTGCATCTGGCCCGCTGGGTCCCATATTGCTGGGAATTTGGGGGACCATATCTGGGAAATATTTCTGGGTCTGATCATATTTTGCCTAACACTATTTTGTTTTAGGTTGTTCTGAGGAACCCATATACAGAAAATGGTGTCTCTAGGATGAAAATGAGCACCAAAATGGCCATTTTGGGGAACTTTGGGGGGCCACATCTTGAAAAAGGTGTGTCGGAAAAAAAATCGGCACTGAGGTTTTTGTGTTCAATTTGTTCTGGAAAATCCACGTGTAAAATATGAGTTCTGTACAATGACAGTAACCCATTTGGTGCCCATTTAAACCCTGGTGTCCCATTTAAGTCTGTATATGTTACAATTGTACACACCAATACAGTTCTGCCAACCAACGTCTTTCGCTTTCTTTCATCATGAAGTTGTCCAATGCTGAAAATATTTTGCAGAGTGATGGCAGCTGTGGTCAGAATTCACTTACTTTGGTAGGATGCGCTCAATATTTGGAAGTTATCCTGGGGTTTTACTGGCAAATCAGCATGCTCCACCAAGAAGTGCCAGTACAGCTTTGCCGGAGTCATGCATTCGTTCGCCAGAACTTAATAGCATGCCAAACATTGAAGCCTTGCACCTTCACCTGTAGAATTGCACATAAATCCAAATTCTAGACACCTAACAACCATTGTACAAGTACTGTGTTTCAACTTTTTCTTCGCTGGATTTGAGTTCGATGAAACACGATTATATTTGCTGGGCCAAGTTCACGATTTTGGCTTTCTCTTGAAGATGTCGGCGTTAGTGATCAATTCAGAAATTTATCCATTTTTGGGTCACTGGCATCAACTGCAGTGCAGCGTGCAGCTGCATTTAAATCTCAAGAAGGGCTGGAAATAATTTAAGGATTTTTTCTTTTTCGAGCACTCGCGCTCGCGCAGCACAGTGCAATTTGTTTCACAGCACACCGGTGCACAGTTTTAGAAACGCTGCTCTGGACGTTTGGTCCCAATTCAAACCCATTTTCACAAAAAAAAAAGTATTCCAGTGAGCTCTTCTGTGGAAATACTGCTGAACTCACTGCGTACTTCTTCAAAGTAGTCTCTTCTTTGCAATTATTTGCATCATGCAACTCAATGCACACAATATTTTGCAATAGAACAATTCACTATTTTTACAAAAATGGCAACTACATTTTTAGAAGTCAATTCTTTTTTTGGTGTGAATGGGGACATTTTAAGCGGTTCCCGCTGTAATGTTGTTAGTAGCTGGGGAAAAATCACAACAGAGTTGTTGAAATGCGACGCTTTATTTTTGTGCTATTAACGTGGGTGACTTGAATTGAAAGCGAGCAGCAGAATTTCATCAGCAAAAGAAAAGAAGTTATTGTTTGTTATTTTTGTTTATGGAGTTGCAAACATCAGCATCCAAATTTATTTATTTATTTTTTTCCTTCAAAATCTTGCAGCATGTGTGAGTTCAGTGTTTGTGATGAGGTTGGCAAAGTTAATCGGCTGTTCGGAAAACAAGAAAACCAGAGATGAGTTTCTCAATGGACTGAAGAATTATTTTGATGAGCATTCAGAGCGCATGAAGAAGTGTTTGCTGCCCACACAAGTGAGTTCTTCATTTACGTGCAGCTAAATTCATCTTCTGCCATCTGTCTGTGATGTTTCCATCCAATTGGAAAAAAGTGCAAAACAGCCATTGTGTAGTTCGCCTTAAGAAATACGCCAACTGTGACGTGAGGTTTTTAGCTATTTTTTTTTTTTTAGGTTTTTGCAGACGATTGTTATGTTAGCGCAACAACCTAAGGTCATTCATGTGAAGACGTAATTTTCACAAACAAATATGAAATTTCCTGCAGCTGGTCATGGGAATCATTCTCATCCGACAAATCAACATCTTAAAATTAAATCTCTGAGAATTTGCCCTCAGAATCTGAAAACAATAATGAAAGCTTCCTTTGAGCATGGCATGGTATCTCATTGGGCTAACCTTGGATCTTTTCTTGCCAATGCTCGAAACTTATACGAAGGGAGGTGAAAAAGTTCCTGGCTGTGCCCTCTTCTTTTTGCTCAAAGTCTGTGATATTTGGCTGATTTGTCCTTCGGCCCGTCCTTGTTGGGTGGACAGAAATTCGTGCCTTTGGATTACGCAGTTCCCAATTTATGCCCATTTGACTGGAGCGAGGTCGTTGGCCGTTGGACAATGTGAGAAAATCGAATAACGTGCTGTCACCAAGATTTTTTCATTGGAAAAGTAAAAAAGCAAAGGAGATCTTTGATGACATGGGAGCACTTTATGCTCATACAAGGTCCTTTTTCTATTCCACTGCCAAAAAAATGTGCCTCGCGTTTCAAATGCACTGAAAACACTGGAAAAGTTTTCGGAAGGTCTTGCCTTTCGGCTTGGTTTTTATTTTTTAGGAATCCGAAAGGTTTCTTCTAAACCCACTACCTTGAAGATGGGAAAACGACCAAGGGCATCCATCATTGAGATGTTATCGTGAATTGAAGAAAGTGGACATGAAAAATGAAAATAAAATAAAAATTAAGGTTTTGGTGTGTCGGGATAATGCAGGAGAACACAAAAGCAACAGGGCACACAAGGTTCAGCCAAAAGATTGCAGCAGCCCATCATTCGATTTCTTCGTCAACCTCCATATTTTCCCATTTTTCACTTTACCAGTGCTTATTTTTTCCGAAATTGAAAAAAATTCCAAGTAGAAAGCATTTTTCTAAAAGGGAACTAGTGACGAAGATGGTGGCAACATGGTTTTTGGAGCACCCAGAGAGCGTCTAACTTTGAAGCCTGAAGAAGTTGACTCGCAGATGGCAGATGCGCGTCATTCAGGGAGGGAGTTGCATAGAGAACACCTGAGGTTGGTGCCAAAATCATTGCTCCCGGAAAAAGAGAACTGGCAAAGCCAGGAACTTTTTAACCCCCCTACGTATACAACTTCGGAACAAAAAATAAAAATACAAAAGGATTTCGAAGCAGAGTTTCGAACATTGGCAAGAAAAGATCCAAGGTCAGCCTAATGAGAATGCTTGCTCCTCTGCACGCTTCAGAACAAAACAATTGCCACAGTTGTTCTTTTATTCAAACGGCAATCGAAGTAAAATCTTCCATCGGCCATTTTGTTTGTGCGATGAAATCACTAGAACATCACATGGTTGCATCACACGGTTGCCTCTTTCATGCTGATTGCTGGCCCCTCCATCTGCCTTCATAATTGACATCATCTCATCAGCTGACTTTGGGAATGTGCTGGATTGTTTTTGTTCCGAGTGCTGCTGTGGTGGCATTGGTATCTCTGATGATCACTAGAACATCACATGGTTGCATCACACGGTTGCATCTTTCATGCTGATTGCTGGCCCCTCCATCTGCCTTCATAATTGACATCATCTCATCAGCTGACTTTGGGATTGTGCTGGATTGTTTTTGTTCCGAGTGCTGCTGTGGTGGCATTGGTAACTCTGATGATATTGACGAGATGGTGACTGTTGAGAGGCTGAAACTCGTTTTTCTGCTGAATTAATGCTCTACATTCTGACGGTGTCCACAATTCTGGTTTGAAAATGCTGCATTTGCACTCAGTCACCTGTTCGTACAGTTTTTTGCACTGAAATTGGACACCACACGGGGAAGATGCACATGAAGCCGTACGTGCAATGTCTGATTCAGTGGGAAACTGGGATAAATTGCATATCTTCTTTGCCATATTTCTTGGAACATTGCCACTCCACTAAGGTGTGGGTCGTTTCCTCATTCTCTTACCTCAAACACATAAAACTTCTTTTTTTGTCTTGAGAATGCTGCAAGAAAATTTCACATTAGCTGTGTTGGTGGGGTGGGGTGTGGTTGTGCCACAATTATTGTTCAAGATCAGACTTTTGGAAATGGCTTTCCAACAAACAGGGATTGGCATTGAGTGGGTTGGCCTTCTTCGGAAGTGCAGGCTGCAGCATGGGTGATGATGCCATGCAAGACCTTTAGTTTCAAAAACGTAGCGTGAACTTCCTTCACGTAACTGTGAACGTGTTTAATTGACCTCTGACTGTAAAGGTGTTGTACCTTATCGAAAGTTCAAAGGAGAAAATAAAGTGGCAGCTCTTGGAATGTGTCTGTTGTTGGTGGAGCTTATTCTTGATCTACTTGTTAAAATGGGAAGAGGATTGGTGCATTCAGCATTTGATCGATTTTTCCTGGTTGCATTTCAAATTGTGTATGCTGTATTTCCCACAAATTTCTGTTTGTTTTCCACTGTTTTGTCTTCATCCTTTCTTTGGTCTATTTTGATGACTCCGACTTGTTTTCTCTCTTTCTCTTCATTTTTTTTCAGATCGTGGAAACATCATCTCAGCTGCCATCTGGAAGCAGCCAGGACAGTTTGATGAGATCACTTCTTCACGTTGATGCCATTCAAGTGGAGCTTGTAAACTATATGCTAGAAAGATTGGCTGAATTCACTTTGGCTGATGAGTAAGTAATCTGCACGCTGATGAGTAAGTAATCTGCACATTCATCCCAGCACCAGCCCAGATGCATCATGCACATTAAGGAGGATCCTTTCTATCTCTCTGTCTATGAAAACAAAAATTCGAGAAAAATTGACACTTTTCGGGATTTAATGCACAGCACAATAACATAGCAAAATCATCGTAAAATGATACAATTCTGCAAGTAAAATATTTTCACCCCGAGCATTCAGCAGCAGAAAAAGACAGAGAACAATTGGAAATGCAAAAGAAATTATGTGCAGTGCAGTGCCATCCCTGCGTAAGCCAGGCCTTTGGAATTTCACCTCTGTTTTCCTTATGGGCAGTGGCTGGCTAATTCCAAGCAACCAACATGTCCGCTGGCATTTCACATAAATACTTGTGATATTCAGTTGCACGATACCAGGAAACAGAAGACAGGTATACCTGTTGTAGACGAGCGTTTTTTTTCGTCCAGTCGCTTGAGGTGGTTCTCTTCATCCTTGCTATTTTCATTTGGCAATCGATTGCACTTTCAAGCACTATTCCGGTCAGTGTTTTCACACGCGACAGGACCACGTACGAAAGGCCTGCTGTGAAGTCTGCTGTTCCCAAATCGATTACTGCTTTTTCGAGTGTTAGGCCTTGTGATTTATGCACTGTTGTGGCTTGTGCGAGCACAAGTGGGTATTGCGATCGGTAGCAGTTGACTGCACTGTCATGTTGTGTCCAGTGTCGTGTTTCAGGGCAAATGGGAATGGAGTTGGCATGAAATGTTGGGCCACAAAAGCTTGAGAATGACACGAGAACACAGAGAGGCGAGTTGTTTGGAGGTGGTTTTTGCAGCTCGTAAATGATGTGCATCACTGTTCCTATTGGCCCGTTTACCAGACCTTTTTTTGACCAGATGTTTGTATTCAGCATCACTTGCGAGCCTTCACTCAGGAGAAGAAGTGGTTCCAATCCCTGGGCGTCATCTTCAGTTCCTCTTGCAGCTGTTGGGCTGTTGTGACTAGCGTGGATGGCCGCTACAGGTTGGCCCATTCAAGTTGGCGGCGGCTTGTTTGCAGCGAAAAGCATCGTTCAAAGGATCGATATATATGAGCAAGCCATCTAGTGCCTCTTTGGACCATTTTTGTAGGTACCGCAGTGTGTGTTGGCGAGTAAACAGCTTCATCCATGACAGGTGGCATTTCCAGTTGGTACAGTTGGTAATTTCTTAGGCTTCTCCAATGCTTCTTCTTTGGCTTTTCTTATATTTCCTTCTGCCCAGCTTTAAGGCGGAGTGTGTCGTCTGTCCGTCGATGTTTTGTGCGGCAACCCCAGTTGGTGCCAGAAGCATATAGGCATGCTCTCCCAGTATTGCATGAATTCGCGCTGTCATTGCTTTGATGATTGTGCTTTTTCCGGAGCCTGCTTTTCCGAGGACAATGGTGCACCTCGGTGGACGATCAATCTCTCCTGAATTCGCCAAGTGTCGCAATCGTTGTTCCTGCAAATCAAGGAAGCGGCGACATTACTGAATCTGCTCCTGGATGAACAACAGACAACGCGAAAACACAAGCCGCAACTGAAAGGAGCGTGGAGCACGAGATGTGCTTCTTTCTTTGTGTGGTGTTGTTGACTAATGAATCATTGATATCTGCATTCAATGACGGAAACAAAACGCAACCTGTTGTCCTTTTTGTTTCTTCTCATCTTTTGGTTTGTCTGCTGTCCTGTGCTGACCTCTTGGCCTTGTCTCCTTCATTGTCTGCGTTGGGATGCAAATTGTGCATGGCGCTGGCATGGGGGTGCGGTGAGTGAGTTTTGGAGTTTTCGCGGCCTGCCGTGTCTTCGTTGTTGCACTGCACTCATTGCAGGTTTTGATGAGGTGGGGCTGGGTAAAAGAGCAATTTTGTTTTTGTTGTGCCGTTTTGGCATTTTTCCCCGATTTTGACCAAAAACTTGGCATTTCCCCCCGATTTTGACCAAAAACCATACACAACGCACCACATTGACATCTTCGCCTCAACAAAAATTGGGCACGATCGGTTATCAATTTTTTGAGTTATCGTTGCACACAAATTACGGGTTGCTTTCGTTGTAGACTCGCTGATGCTCGTCAATTAGTTTTTCCCATTGCTCCATTCCTGTTATTTTCAGTGAGATAATTCCTGGTTGTGATAAAATTGCAGTTTGTAAGCTGTTTCTCTCACCTCTGCGTTGGCTCAATAAGATTGTTGATGGCTCATCATTGGCCGAAAAGCTACTCGAAGTTTTGACTGCTGTTGAACAGGAGGTAAGTTGTGAGTTGAGGCTTGTTTGTTATGCAAAAACATGTTTCATTTTCGTATCAGCTGAAAAAATCTGTTGGCATGCTTTTGAATGATGTTCCAGGAAAAGTAATCAAACGATTAACCTTACACCTCATTTTTGTGAGCTCCAGACCTTGTGGTGACATTTTGGATCACAATAAGCCTTTTTTTCTATGTGAGTGCACAAACTGTGCCAAATGGCCTAACGGTTGGTTAGTAACCTGCCGAAAAACATGTTTCTTTCTGCCTCTTTTTGTTCAGATCAGAATGCAGACTGAGTGCTCATGCAATTCCTGGCTTGGCATTGTTAGGGGGATGGGGAATGTGTATGGGTTTTATGGATAATCGATTACAATGAAGCACTCAGCGCAAGAGGGGAAGGGGAACCTCCATTCCATCGATCCATGTTCTATAGGCACGATTTCATGACTGCAGTGACTGATAAACACAAATTCCAGATAAATTATAATTTTAAGCTTACTTGATTTTAGGAGCAAAACATTGGCATGTTCATGAAATGGCGGTAAACAGAGGGGGCAAATACGGGAAAATTCTCGATTTCGTTCTTGCTCACATGTCCACAAACGAACTTCCGGTTACTCAAATTAAGGGTCCAGAGTGGTGTGCCAATTCACAACAACTTTCAATACATTAGATGGCATGCGCATTCTGAATTTAAAGGCCACCACTCTTTTCAAGTCCACTTTCGAAATTTAACTACTCCCTGCGAGTCCATTCCGAAGACTGGCTGTTGGTTTTTTTGCCAGCATTTTCTACTGACTAGGTCTTTGGTTGATTTTGGACTCAGAACATGTAAAGCGCAACCAAATGAAGATGAAATGCGCAAACGCCAAACATCTAAAACGACCAGGCAAAAAGTGAGAATTGGCTTTAACAATTGTGAAATCATTGAACAGGCATGCGAAAAGTGTCTGATCGGTCCAGGGCAAGTTGACTCCCAAACGAAATCAATTTATCATCTCTGTGTCCCTGTCTCACAGCATTCGGTACACTCAACTTCTTAACTTTCTTTCTTAACTGCGAGATCTGCTACTACTGTCTGAGCACATTTCAAATGTTTATTGCATGCAGTTATTGTTCATGACAAAGTTTGTCAGACAACAGCTCCCCTCAGCCCTGGTGGGTAATAGATGACCTGCGAACGTTAACGGGATGTAATTTCATCGTTTCATGACACTTAACCTTTTGACAATAATTGTTACCTCAGCATAACATCCTTTTGGGCAGTTATGTGACGTCAGCCCTTGAGGGAGAAAAGATCATTTGAGATTTTCACAGAAATGGTTAAATAAAAACCTTGCTTCGCATGCTGCGAAAATAAAAAAAATCCATCAGCATTGGTCTGAATAATGCAAAAGATATGGCATAGGTAATACTCCTTGAAAGAAGGATTAAATTTTTATGGGAAAGGAAACTTGGAATTAGCAGTGTTTGGATCACAAAATAACTGCCGCTTCATTTTGCGCACGCTTCAGTTATGCAACCACCAGCCATCTGTCAGTCTATTTTACTGGTCAAATGATGTTTATCCAAAGCGGTGTTCTGTTCTTCGCCTTTTATCAAGAGCAGGAACAAATAAATTTTCAAATTTCGTTGTGATCAAAAAGCACTGTTCCTTCTTGCTGCAGTCATTTTGATCATGAAATACGTTCTCGTTAGTTTTGCTGTACCTTGCTGGGGTCCTTCTTTCTGAATAGATGGATGCTTATTTTTTCCAAACGAGAAGAGAACCCATGCAGTCAATTTCAGATGTCAGCTGGATAAAACTCCAAGATCACAGAAGGTATCTGTTTGAAATGAAGGAAAGGAAGAGGAAACGAAAGAGGGACGAGACAAGAGTGAGGTGAAATTGCAGGTGGAGTGGCCTTTTCTCTAGTCCATCATATCCTGCATGCAGTCCATCACCAACAACACCGAATCTTCGTTTGAAAATCCTCTCATTCATTCATAAAACTCAAAGAAAAAGGTGCAACTATTCTTCAGCGAGTCCTTTCTTTTGAATCAAATTTTCTCACTTTGTCATCTCAGCGTGATACAATTCACTGCCATTGCACAGCGGGTGATGCATTTCCAATGGGGTTTTGAATTTTGGATATGTTAGGTCTCCACTCAGCATGTGTGACATTCGCCTCACTTCACAGGTTGGCCCTCGATATTGAAAACAACAAACACACATCAACAAATCAAGAAAAAAAGAATTTCTATGATGTGCCAGGCGGAATCTAATGTGGGCTTCAGCCACAATAATTGTATTCGTGTCTTGAGGAAAATACCACAAAACCACACAACAATATCAGATAATGTGCCGTCTGCAGACCTCAAAATCATCAAACCTGGTGCATCCTGGTCTACATTCATGCAAACCACATTTCTTGAATTGCAGACACTGGATGGAATTCTTTTCATTTCTCAACTTTGGCTTGTGGAGATGTTACGACCATGCAATTATCGGATTATGACTTTTGAAATTTATTAAATAAATAATTAAAATTGCAGGTTCAGTTTGAAATAATCAGTGCATTGCCGGACATTTTGAGTGATCACAACCACATGTTGATTGTAGAGGCTCTGAGGTTGGTTTTTATCATGCATTTTGATCACCGGATTCCATTTAGCCAGCTGCTTTGGATGTTTCATTTTATGGCATTTTATTGGTGTCCTGTGCTTCTTGAGAAATGACCGGCCTTGTGCCAAACAGCATCCTGCAGTGTCAGGGCTGGATTGGCTTATGAGCTTTGCCTTATGGAAGCCAATTTTTTCAAATATTTGTGCCTCCAGATTGCCTATCCTTCCTTCATCCATGGTATTGGTTTATTTTCATTTCATGTGATTGTTGAACACGGTTGGGATGTCGGCTACTTTTGAGAGGGGCTGTCAGTTCAGTTGTAAATCGGTGAGAGAGAATTATTCAGTAGCAGAAGGCAAAAAACATTGGAAAGGAAGAAAGATTCCTCGCGAGCAGGTTGAATGTATTTTAGCTGAAGAAAAAAATTTCCACCAAACGAAAGCAAAATCAAAATCAAAGAGCACATTAATTTCACATTTGGGTGCACTTTCTTGCTTTTCAATGCATCCTTTCTTCTTTGATTTCTACCTTTTTTTGTCAAAGTTGTTGAGGATCAAATTCTGTTTTTTTTTCAGCTTTGAGAAATCTCACCAGTTTGCTCGCTGTTCTGAAATAATGGTTTATGTGAGTCGTTTTTTTTTCAGAAAAAAAAAACTGATTCAGCACAGACCTTTTAAAGCTTTTGCAGTCTAATGGATGATTTTGCTTTTTTGAAGAGCTCAAACACTGTGTTTCTTCTGTTTTGCTATTGGTTTCAGGACATTCCTGCAAGAAAGTCATGATCTCACTTCCGTCATTCTGGACTGCTTCACAAGTCTGAACTTACCTGATGATGTTGTGTCCAGCGTAAGGGAGACAGTTCTGAAAACACTTCCAGTTCTACCACTCTGTCATTTGCCAATTGCTGTCAAATTCATTCTGAATCGTTTGCCTGTTGGCAACTCAGCCTCAGCTGGTGTTAGTACATTTTGCAAAACTTTGCTAGAGAATTTTATATAGCTATCAACACAACATTTAGCTTTTTTTGCGATGTGAAATTGTGTCAGTTTGGCAATAAAAAGGAGCATTGTAGTTGATCAAATTTTCCAGAAATCACAGCGTCATTTCATCCTGTCCCTTCATCACCCCCTCCCTAGGCAGCCAATTTACCTCAGGGCAGTGTACCAGGTCCCCTGTTGTTTCTAATGTACCAATTATATTCACAAGTGTTTCAACCATTGTGAAGCATTTCTGTATGCTGACGACACTACCGTGTTCAGGTTCTGTGAAGAAACAGATGCAGAAATGCAGAAATTGAGAAAATAAACTCTGATCTTCTGAGGCTAAATTCATGGCTGAAAGTGAATAAACTTTCCTTAAACATAGCGAAGTCCAAATCAATATTTTTTCATTCTCCACAAAACAAACTTCCCACAATGACAATATCTCTGACAATTGATAACGTAAAGTTGCCGTATGCTGATGAAATTAAATATTTGGGTTTAATACTGGACAAGCATTTAACCTGGAAGGCACATGTGAGCAGTGATGTTAAAAAGTGCTCTATATGGCTTGGAATTTTTTGCAAACTTCGTTACATGTTTCCACAGTTTATCCTTAAACAATTGTACTACTCTGTCATATTTCCACATCTGATTTATTGCATTGAAGTTTTTGGAGCTGCCTATGAGACGAATTTGAAGCCTCTCCTTTTGCTGCAAAAACAATTTGTGCGGATAATAACTTTCTCTGGCTTCTCACTGCAATTCTTTTTGAGAGCTACGTCTTATGAGAATAAAAGATATTTACGAGTTTCAAATTGGCATATTGATGTACCAAATGAACAACAGAACCGTTCATGGCTACAATTTTGCCTTTAACGTTGATGACCGTACTCAACTCGTACATCTGTTCAAACCAGTTACAAATTGAGACCTTCCGTACTTCCATTGGCCACAAGAGTTTTACATTTTCAGGCCCTGCCATTTGGAACAAAATTCCATTGGAAATTAGAAACTCTAGAACCTTAAGAATTTTCAAACACAAATATCGGTTGCATCTACTTTCTGTCTAACCATTAGAAGAAACATTTGATTGCTACCTTTCAATTTGCAGCTATGTTGCAATTATTTGCATCACACAGTTATTCTGATTGCAGTTTTCATATGGGGGACCCTGTTTTGAACCAGCATTATTTTGCTGTTGGGGACCCCTGAGCTCGTTTCAAATACACATGGGAATTTTCAAATAGCTTTTGCTCCTTCTTTCAAAATTTGAGTGTTTAATCCATACCTATTGTTAAAATTTACTACTTTTACTCACTCATGTTTTGTTCAATTATTGCTATTTGGAAATTTTAAATTTAAAAAAAAAAAAATAAATAAAAAAAATAAAGCTGATGCCACTTCAGTTTGAAGAGACAGAGAAAGGACAGTCAATCTCACATATTTTAATCGTTAAAATTTCAATTCAAATTCCGAAATGCAGTCAAATGTCGTACTGAAATTGTAAAATTTCATACACCTCTGGGGAACTCTGTCCCCCCGCCCCATAGGGGCTCTTCCCCTTGGAACCCCGCTTGGATGCTACCCCATCTATTGAAGCCATGCAGCACCCGCCAGACCCCTCCGAAACAATCCCATACCATCCCCTCCCAATATTCAGTCCAGATCTGCACCCGTGCAATGGAGCTTGTGCTGCAAGCTGTTCTGAGTTTGGCTTCCAGCGGCTAATAACCACTTCGTCCAGATGATGAGACGAATGTTGTTTTTTTTTGTTTTTTGAGATTTTACAGCTTGCTAGATAGATGGACTTGGCATGGTCATACATTTTGCAACTTTGACTGTTACCTATTGTCATAAAAGGAGAACATTTTTATGGAAAGCCATTCATTTCAAATCAGGGGTTTGGAAGGATTCAGGGATATTGGAAGGATTTTAAGGCCTAAAATTATATTTTCTTTGAAGGAATTGATTGCATCTTTGTCTGTGGTATTCCTTGACCTGACGGATTGTATTTGGAACAAGAAAACTCAACTCGACGATTTGTTCTCCAGTTGAAGACAACGGAGCTGACGTTTCTGAGTCAATGGAGAGTCGGATGGCTCCGAAACGTCAGCTCCGCTGCCTTCAAGACGAAAACAAATTGTCAAGTGAGTTTTCTTGTTGAATTTCAAGTTCTCCAAGTTTCTACCCCGCCTATGGCGATCTCGGATTATATTATTTCACTTGTTGAAAGAAACGCTGTTGTCAGGATTTTTAAGTCGCCATGACAGACACCATCTTGGTTGCAACATTAGTTCTTCCTGCTGTTGCATTATCTCTCTGTACTTTAGTCTTTGGTAGATGTCCCTGGCAAGCAAGCATTACTTCTGTCCAGAAGTACCAAGCGCATCAACTCCCATAGCAGAGCACATACATAGCCATACCTCAGAGGAGGTTCAAACTGATCAGGCGTTCCTCTGTTTTGTGCGGAATTCAGCACAGATTTTTTCACCAATCAAAATTTTTGCAAGCATGAAATAAAGTTCCCATGGATGTGGCCATTTTGGAAACTTCCCATTGGCAAATTCATATTCTTTGATCACAATGGCCACTTCATGCTGGTTCTTTTCTTTTCCACACAGGAAATCCAGAAAGGAAAAATCCAGAATTTTTTTATGTACAGTGTATCCCGTAAATCAACCACCGAAATTTCAGAACATATTCCCCAAGAGGACCATACTACAAATCGAACTTAATTGGTGGAAAATGTGGTCTGGCCCCCCATTTATTACCATGCAACGCACAAAATTACCATGGTAACACTCGTAACCCCCTGATATCACGAGAAACTTTTTTGGCTGTTTTTGAATGGCTACTGCGTTTAAATGGAGAGTCGTAGCACTTTTTTCCACGGAACATTTTTTGTTCCGTGTACCTTTCGGAATCTGCCTTCGAAAAATGGCTTTTATGTGAGGAACCCCAATCTCCATATCTCAGTTTCCCCAAAAACAACCACAAATTGGGCTTTTTTGGATTTTTTGGGGGTCACTGCGTGGAATTGGAGGCTCGAACGGTTCTTTGTCACTAAACATTTTTTTGTTTTCCTTGTTCCATAGAACCTGTCTTGAAAATTTTACAGTTCTATGGTGAAATCTTTGAAAATTTGACAGTTCTGTGGTGAAATCTTACCTCTCCCATGAATACCCCAAAAAAGTCCATTTTGGGGGACTTTGGGGGGCATAGCTGGTAATGGGGGGTCGGATCACTTTTTTCCACTGATTAAGTTCCATTTGTATGGTCCTGGGGAATATGTTCTGATATTTAGGTGGGTTGATTTACAGGACACCCTGTATATATGCAGAGCTTCGTTATTGACCACTATTTGTTCAGTTCAAATTCAGCCAAAACTAAGAGGGTTGATTTTTCTATTGTTCATTATTTTTGTTCATTCTTTTTACGCAGGTCTTGAGAAATTTGAGCTGTGGACTGGATTTGAAGTGTTTTGAAAACAGATCCTTTGACAGCACGAATGCCGTTCCTTCTTCCTCATTACGTGATGCAGCTGGAGTAAGCTCACAATCAGTTACTCCTCCTCTTCCTACTCTTGGATCTTCAAACTCCGATTATGAATTGCTACTCTTTGATGTCATTCAGAAGGCATTGATGTCAAATCAGAAATTGGTTGCACTTTGGTTAAAGGTTTGTTCATTCATTGTTTGTTGCAGTCACTCACACTTATTTGCTGCTGTTGAGTTGTGCTGATGGATGTGGGATGCATCATCGACTGTTGACGTGCTCTTAGTCTTGAACAACAGCAATGGCAATGGAACTTTGCAGAGGAGTACCATTTACGAGTAATTTAAACAATTTGAACCAGTTGTAGATCCAGCTTCTGAATCCGGGGCAACCACACCTGGAGATGGAATTCCCAGAGGATTCTCAGAGAATTTCAGAAATTTTGACATTCATTTTGGGTACGCAATTGTGGCTCCCCGCACCTCCAACAATACATAACAAAAAGTGACATTTTCAGCAATGGTTTTCCTGCTCTGCATCTCACCACTGTACCCACCCCCTGATTTGGGCCATCTTATTCGTAGATGTCTGGAAAAAAAGATGAAATGAACTTTGGTGTTTCTGTGTTTCGTTTGCCTTGATCTGAGAAGAAGCTGGAAGCACTTTTAGTCTGGCCAGGGGCAGACTCTGACGGCTGGTCACACTTTTGTTTTCTCTTGTGTGAGTCTATGTACGTTACAGTTTCATAAATACCTAGGTGTGCATTTTATGTTGGTTGGTCTGGGATGTGCTCTCTCACTCTCTGAAGTCGAAACACTGACTGAAAAGATATACAGGGTGCCCCAAAAGTCCCCGGCCAGATGCGTCTGAACTGTTTTTGGCGATCTGTGCGAAATTGGTGTACCTTTGTTGCAATGAAATGGCAAAAACGCTCCTCCCTGCTGCAGGTGACACTCAGCAAAGACCTAAGCGCGATTGATGGATATTCCTAGACGATGCGACCACTGTTGATACGTTGGTACCTGGCGATCCATGAAGATATTGAAACCATGAAGTGTGGGTTCAGCAAGATGGCGCGCTAGTGCGTTTCGCAGTTGGTGGAAAATTTATTCAGTGACATCTTCTGAAGACTATTGGACAGAGGTCAAGGAGTTTGGAGCGGTGTAGTCTCCAGCACATCTCCGAATGGGTCAGACTTCCATCTGGCCGGGGACTTTTGGGGCATACGAATACGAATAGGTAATCCAATTTTGTCATGTCAAACTTACTTTAGTTTCTGCCTGATTTTCAAAATGGCAACACTTTCCAGTTGAACATTTTTAAATAACATGAAACATTTTTTGAATTAAATTTTCATTTTCAATTGTATTTTCCTCAAGTCTGTTGTTTTTTGCCTTCTTTTCAGTCAGCAACTGGCTTAAGCTGGTAGATAAAAAGTTATGGAAAAACCTCCTGAATAAAGTGACACGGTGATTAAAGTCTAAAGTCTGCCGGAATGCAGCAGAATTTTTTTCTGGTGACCCAGACTGAGTCGGAAGACCACGCCTAGCTCGAGTTCGTTCTGGCCCCTCCAACCTTGATCAACTAAGATCTCCAAGCTGTGATGTCTTATGGCCACTCATTGGCCGTGGAGGCCGATCCAGTGCCGACAAGATAGTGAACGAGGCGTCACGGCGCATCACCCAAAAAAATCGTGACTTCTCTTAAACCTGGAGATGGATTTTGTTAAAAACTTTCTCTGTTGGGAAGCTGTAAAAATGACAATCCCAAAGTGTGCAATGATCCCAAACTTTTGGAAGCTAAAAACCCGAAATTGTTTGAAAATGAAAGCGTTGAAATACCATGTGATACAATATCGACTTCCTCAGATGTATTTTCAATTAATTGTTACATGACCTTTTCCATTGTTACTTGTCTGAGGAAGTCGATATTGCATCACCATAGTAATTTCATTTTCAACGCTTTCATTCCCAAACGATAAAATATCACCCTTACGGGGAATTTCGACGATTTTATCTCCATGGTGCGAGTTGTCAGTTGAGTCAACGTTTTGGATGCATCGCGCACCCGAAACATCGACTCAACTCACACCATTGACATAAGAATCGTTGAACTTCCCCGTAAAGGTGATATTTTAGCGTTACACACACCTCCAAGTTTCTAACCCACTGTTTAATTTAATTTAATTCAATTTAATTTAATTTGCTAGGACACAGTCCAACGGAAATTAACAAGCAGCTAAGCTTTGGCTGTGGGTGGGTGTGGGTTGCTCTTTTTGCAAAATGCCATTCCATTCCTCTTTTCCGAACAATTCAAACACTCGAGCGACATTGCCAGAAATTGCAAGTTTGGCTTTGCGAGGAGTGTTCTTCACATGGTCTGTTATCTGTCTGTTGTTCTCAAGCTGAGCCATTTTATCAGTGATTTCAATGGAAAGTGTTTGAGGCACAGTTAGTTGTTTGTTGAAAATCAAAAGTCTTTCAGTACCAACCATGAAACGTGCTTTTTGTCAGCAATATGAACAGAGCAATAAGACCAAAATCTAACTCTTCACTTTTTCACCAGAAATTGTCTGAATCTGAAACCTATTCACCTTTGTGAGAAAAAATGCCCATTCACTTGCACAAGTCGAGGATTGGATCACTCACAGGTGATTATTGTCATTCTGCATAGAAAACCTATTTCAGTGATGAAAGAGTTGAATCACTGTTCCCTGCTTTGTTTGCAGTACAGGACGATGTTGCAATGTTTATATGGGTGTTTATATGGGTGCATTCATATTATCTGCTGAAAAATATCAACTACTGAAATTGAAAGTGAGCAAGCAGTGTCCATTTTACGTAAGATCACTACATTCATTCGGATGTTCCTTTGGTTTGGTGACAAATCATTTCCTGTCTGTCTTCTACATTCTGTCAGGTCCTTGTTCTTGTTGGTGACTTTGCAGGATTGCTAAAAAGTGACCTTTTGAAACACTGATTAACAATTAACTATCATCTGACTGTTGTTTTCTGCCAGTTTCCAAATATGTATATCCTTTGAATAAACCTGTTCTTGCCTTTCATTCAATCAAATTTTAATATATTGTTATTTCAGGTTATTTCACCATCAAGTGATGAAGATCATGATCAAAATAATAATAGTGCAGTAGTTTTACATTTCTGTCTTCTTCTCTTGTTTTTCGAATTGGGAGATGGCAATAGGAGACAAGTTGAAACTCTCCTCAGAAGCAAGATAAAGTCCTCATCGTTCAGTTCCGATCTTTTGAAGAATACTGCCAAGTATCATGCAGTGGTACGTAAGACATACGTACTTGATTTACTTCTCTCTCTCTTTGCCTGTCATCATTCAAGCTGCTTGAAAACTACTTCTCTG
>JASGXE010005549.1:0-22525 GCA_030068105.1 Sinentomon sp. SZTP_YWyxl
TAAATGGGAAATTTCGCAAATTTTTTTTGCAACTTTCGCAATAGGGACTATCCAGGTGCTCTTCGCCGAAAGGAAAGCTGCCAAAAAGAAATTCGCAACTGTTTTTTGGCAACCGGGAATTTGACAAATGGTGTTTCGTCGACTGATATTTTCATTACGAGAACAACCGCAACTGATAATTTTTCCAAATGAAATTCTGCAACTGATATTTTCACAATTGATACCTTTGCTGAAAGCTGCCCTGCCAAAAAGTTTCGGGGGCAACGGTAAAGGGTTAAATGGGAAAAACACATGTGTGGGTTCCTTTATTTCCGCCGCCACTATACACGAGTGGGCGTCGGCGGTGCAACAACCCTTTTCAAAAAATGGGAACAATTTTGTGTGGGTACATTAATTCCGCCGCCACTATACACGAGTCGGCGTCGGCGGCGCGACAACCCTTTTGTTTTGTCCCACCCCCAAATTGTTCCCATTTTTGAAAAGGGTTGTCGCGCCGCCGACGCCAACTCGTGTATAGTTGCGGCGGAATTAATGTTCCCACACATGTCACATGTGCAACAAATTGTTCCATTTTTTGAAAAGGGTTGTCGCGCCACCGACGCCAACTCGTCAAACTCGTGTATAGTGGCGGCAGAATTAATGTACCCACGCATGTGTTTTTCGAATTTAACCGTTGCCTCCAAAACCTTTTTTTCTTTTTGCTCTTGTGCAAGCGGTGGAAATCAAAGCGCCAGATTTCAACAAAGCGTTTCAGAGGTGTCAGATTTTGACCGGAGAGATTATTTAATTTCACCGAAATATGAAATGAATGACAATTGTAAAATTATTAATTATCATTAATTGAAAATTATTGATAATTGCTGGGGAATGATAATTGTGTTTACTTCCAGGACGAATCGCATGGCATTTTACTTGGTGAAGTGTTTCATGGGTGAAATGGCCATTCAATTGCCAGTTTGTCATACCAAATTTTTGCGATGCATGAATTCAATCGTGGAAGTCAACACAGATTGTCATTTCATCATCAGATTTCTGTGAAATGATCATTTTACCGAGCGAAATGTCCAAGTATTTGATGAATTTATTGCAACGGAGCAGTCTTCGACCATGCCGGGGTGGTTAATTTAACTGCCTCTGACCACGCACCAAAAATGACAAACAAAAGGAAACGAACCTGACACACGCCGCCCTCCACCACGCCGCCAACATGTCAACTGCGATACTGAACTGTTTGTTTGTTTTGGTTGAGTTTTCGCATTGTCGAGGAATGGAAACAAACGTGGCCATCCACTTGGGATCAGGATCGAGTGTGAGAGGGGGAGGCAGGAGAGAAGGAATGTTGAACATTCGATGCCCTGAAAGCGCATGGTGCCAACTGGAGTAATTCTTGAATCAGGCGCATGATTTACCTGCGCCATTTGGCGCATGAGTAATTCTGGTGCCAGGCCTGTGGATTTGGCACAAGATATGCTGTTCGGAGTCAACCCTGAGTAAAATGCTTGAGTCAAACGCGCGATTTACCCGCGCCATTTGGCGCATGAGTCGCTTTGGTGCCTGGCTCATGGTTTTGGGAAGTCGTGAGTCAACTAAGAGTAAAATTTTGAGTCAGGCGCAAGAATCACCAGCGCCAGCAGGCTCTTGGGTGTTTCGTGTGCTTGGTCTTTGAGCTTGGCGCACCAAATGCTAGCTGGGATGACAACAGAGAACGATTGTGAATGAACGCCGTCAAACAGGGACCTTGTTCAATTAAGCGCCGCGTGTCGGCGAAAAGAATGTGCGGACTCACAGGTGTTCAAACCCAGCCGAACGCAGAATTTTCAAAAATTGATGAGTGATCATTTGGCTTGTTTGGAAGTGTGGATTTTGGCGAGCTGCATAACAAATTTTGTGAACTTTGTTGCAGTTGTCGTATCAACATTGAAGATGCTGAAAAAGAAGTGTGGCGCAGTGAGCAGAGTTTTCTTGCCTTTTTCGCACTTATTTTGCGCTTCTTCTTTCGGTCACAGTTCAAACAACTTGACAATCTGGAGGAGACCAAACTCGCGGACGTGATTTGCTGCCATCATCGGTGAGACGGCAAAGGTTGGTCAAGAAGTCAATTTGGCCCTTCGTTTTCTTTCATTTGAAAAGGCTCAGAAAATGAAAAAAAGATGTTTTCGATCGGTGAACAAGACACACTCGGTCTTCATACATCATGGGAACTATATAAAAGCCATAAAATGGAAAAAAATTGAAAATTTTGTGGTTGCACAAAAGGGGAAAATGCGCAACAAGTGCGGCACAGTTGAACACAAATGCCCGTTTTTTCCACCCTTGATTCGCCAAAAATGGAGGATCAGATTTCATCTCGGAACAGAGCCAACAGCCAACGTGTCCGAGATCAGGACTTGCGATCAAAAAAAATTTTTTTTTCTAATTTTTTTTTACTGCCCCCCTACTGGCAAATCCACCTTGGAAAAACACACAATTTTGATCCGAGATCAGCCACTGATTTTGTCGGATCAGATCCAAAAAAAAAAAAACTCGAATTCGACTTGATCTGAGATCAGTGGCTCCTGATCTCAGATCAAATTTTGATAGGTATAGGTATCGCAGACGCTGCTTTCAGCAGGTCATTGTGCCACAAGGCAATCGTCAATGGAGAACATCAAGTTCTCACATATGACAGTAAATGTCATCATATACCTGGGAAGGGGAAGGGATGAGGGAAGGGAAGGACACGCGACCGTCGGCTGCGATATTCGAAAGGACAGGAAAGGGTAAAGGAAGGAGGGGTGAGGAGGGTAGATATAGGAGTGTGGAAAACATATCATCGGAATGTGGACGGGGCCTAGTCATATAGCATTTAGGGCTGTGCGAATCTTGATTCGATTCGAAGATTCGATTCGAAAATCTCGAATCTTGCCCGATTCGATTCGAAGAGATTCGATTCGAGAAATGTGCTGATATTCGAATCAAGATTCGAGATTCGAAGAAAAGGATTCGATTCGAAGAGATTCGATTCGAGATTCTTGAAGGATTCGAAAAAAATTCGAATCGAATCTCGAATCTCAAATAAAAAATTTGAAAACTTTTTGCAAAAAAAAAAATGTTGTTGTCGGAATCGGTATCGGTATCGACACTTCAGGTATCGAAATTATCGGTACCAACATCGATTCTAAGAGCAGTCAGACCCAACTGCTTCCATCCTGCTCTGCAAGATGGCTGATGATCACCACTCCTGCAACAGTCTCTTTTATACAGCTTGGGCCCTGTTAGGCATTGATGATTGGCTTGTGAAAGAGTTGGGGGCGGGACTTCCAGCCAACCACCTTGAACATCAGACATTGCACAACAGGGGAATTCAAGGACGCTTGGATCCGGAAGGTGGGCAGAGTCTCCGCCCACAACCAAAATCGCAACCTGTTGAGAAGCATCAGCTGCATATAAAAGCTGGACACTGGAGAAGTGAACTTGTATTCCTGATAAGAAGCGCTCAGATGAAAAAGTGGCATGCTGCAATTTCTTGGAACTGATTTGTTCGGAATTGGTGGAGATGCATGGTTTTGCTTCTTCCAAACAGAAAGAAGCAAAAATCGCAAATTTTCGGCGGCCATCTTGAATGTGACGAAAACAAGATGGCCACCGTCTTTGGAATTGATTTGTTCCGAATTGGTCGAAATGCACGGTTTTGCTTCTTTCAAACCTGAGGAAGCAAAAAGTCGCAATTTTCGACGGCCGTCTTGTGCATGACGAAAACAAGATGGCCGCCGCCGTGAGTGATTGGTGTTTCTGTTTTGTGATGTTTTTGTCGTTTTTTTTATTTTTTTCAAGGACGCGTGTATCAAGGACGCTTCAAGTTTTCAGCACAAGCTGGTAACTTGCTGATAATTTTATTGTGACTCTCTTCGGTACCAAGCTGGTTGTGCCCTGGAGTTGCTGGAGACCTCCTGGTACGTCGCTTGAACAATGATACACAATTGTTGGTAGTGCACTTGGGCTGCTGAAAGTGGAGATATGCTCTGCTGGTTGTGCTCTTGAGGCACCAGGCCTACCTCCTGGTTGTGAGCAAAGGCTGCAAATTGCCTTGCTTGCAATGTACCTACCTACTGGGGCTGGTCGTCCTGCTGGCAGGTATTCGTTACCCACAGATATGTTGGTAACCTAGGTACCTAGCTACCTGACTATTGTCATTTTTGGTGCAGTTTTGGTGCACCTGAGTACTGGCAACTGTTAGGGCAACAGCATGCTGGTAGTGGTAGTAGTAATTCACCAACTGGAATGGCACCAGTCCTTTTTGTGGTGCAGGATGCTGTAGGTCTGCAAGTAGGTAGGCACCTAACCTGCTGGCAGTGCCTTGGGCTGCTTGAGGTCAGCTCCTGCTAGTGTTGCATTTGTGCTCTGGCCTCAAATTCCTTAATCAACGATTGCTGGCGAAAAGTTCTGACAGGTAATGGATCTTCGTCCCTTCCGACAAGTGCGATGGGGAATGAGACCCTTCCGTCAAGTGCGATATGAAAAGAGACACACAGTCGTTTCGCGAAGCATCATGGGGTTGCTTGTCAAGGAACTAGGTAGGTACCTACCCACCAATAGGCCTACTACCTATACCTACCTACCTACCGCATGATCAGGTCAACTTCACCCATGATAGACAATAAATGTAGAAAGTCAAGTAGGTAGGTATCGATACGATACCTAGGTAACGATCAGTGTAGGCCCTAGGTAGGTACCTATAGTTACCTATCAGATATGCTGTTTTGGACAGGCTTTCATGACATAAAGGTGCCAAGCAAGGTTCTCAGAAAACAGCAAAGTTTCAGAAAACAGAATCATGACTTCGGAACAAAATTTTCAGGTTTCGAAATCGGTATCGAGAGTTTTGATATCGGTATAGGTATCGATTTCGTGTTCCAGGTATCGGTATCGATATTTTTTGGGAGAGGTATCGACTGGTATCGGTGTCGATACTTTTGGTATAGGTATCGATGATATCGGTATCGAATGGGTATGGAGCACCTCTATTACTTGGTTGAGACAAGTAGGTAGGTACCACCTAACCTACCTACCAACTTGAATCACATTTACGCATGCTTTATGCTGGGAAATTAATGTGCCTGAGATAAAATTAGGAAGATTCGAAAGGAGATTCGATTCGATTCGAGAAAGCGATTCGATTCGATGCCGATTCGAACTTAACGATTCGACTCGAGAAGATTCGATTCGAAAGTGGCGAAGGGATTCGGATTCGATTCGAGATTCGAAGAAGCAGGATTCGATTCGAGAGATTCGATTCGAAAGCCGATTCGCACAGCCCTAATAGCATTCAATACAGGCACACAACAGTCATACACACGCGACCCAAACAAGACCTCCCCACCATCAGCATCAAGCATGCAGCATGAACCAGCACACACGCACACAGTGCTCAAAGTGTGTGGGAGCTCTGGGAGCTCGCGCTCCTGCCCGCCCTGAGGGTGTGGGAGCGCAGCTCCCACATGCCCTGAGCCCTTTGCGCTCCCACAAAAGGAAAACTGTGCAAAAGTGCTCCCACAGGGCTCCCACTTGGAGCTGTTTCGGGCCTTGTTCGATGGGCGAAGTGCCCTCTGCGATGGGTGAAGTACCCTCCTCGGAGGGCGAAGTGCCCTCCTAGAAGGACGATGTGCCCTACAATTTATGTTCCAGCCCTTTTTGGAAAAAGCGCTCCTGCCCTTTTTTCGGGACACTTTGAGCACTGCACACCACAACATACCCATCCGAGGGAGGCACAGCCTTTTCACCGCTCAAAACCAAAACAATGCTGCCATGTTATGTTGTCTCTGGTCATAAAATTATTGAGAGGTGTTCAAGTTCAATGATTTTGGGATTCTTGGCAGGGACCCGGAATTTTATTTCAACGAAGCTTGAGCACTTTTGTTCCTCAAATGGTTTCAGAGTTTCACCCGACAAAAGGTTGGGATCATTGTACGAGTGTAAAGTTCCGCCAAACCAAGATTGAAATTTTTGCAAATTTGAAATTGCATCAAGTTTCCTCTTATTCGGGGGAAATTCAGGCGGGGTGCAGGGCCAACCTATTGTCATGTGAGAAAGCTCACATGACATTAGGTTGGCCCTGCACCCCGCCTGAATTTCCCCCGAATAAGAGGAAACTTGATGCAATTTCTAATTTGTAAAATTTCAATCTTGGTTTGACGGAACAATACATACATAAAGGGCGATAGGCGAAAAAGGAAACGAAAAAGACTGCTGCAAGTGGCCGTGTCCAGTGAACAGACGAATCTCTGCCTTCGAACACCTGCGATGCAGTTCGATTTCCGTAATCACCGAGCAATATCTGCCGAGTTTTCAAAAAAGTTGTCGGCGTTCCGTCTGTGTGTGCAAACGCGTCTCCTGCATATGAAAGATGATAATTTGGTTCGTGATCACCTCCCTCCGCCCGACTATTCATCATTTTTTGGTTTGTTTTCGTTCGGCCAACAACAACAACACACACATTTCCACAGATCAACTGGAAGCGCAGTCGAAACAGCCTTTGTGGTGAACTTGCCGCCCCTCACCTCCCAACAATGCTTTGTCAGTCATTGCGTCCGATTCATCCGAATTTGAAAAAATCGGAGCAGTTGTGCTGACCTTGGCGACAGAAGGAAAGAACAAACACGCCGGAGTTCTTGGTCTGAAACAATTCTTTTTCTTCTTTGTGCTCTCCTGCCCCTCCCGCCTGCTGCGTTCCGGGGTTTTTGAAGGGAAAAGGAAAAAGGGACAGAGAAAATTGAATGGTCGTTTGTGTGTGTCAAAGCCTTTGAGTTGGTCTTGCCGCCCCTCACTCCGCGACAATGCTGTGTGTCTGATCGCTTCTGGCCGAATTCAAAACAAAGAGATAGATTCAAAACCGATCATTGCTCAAAGAATCAGAACAAACCAAAAGGAGTTTGGGCCACCTCGCACGGTTAAAGAAAGCTGGGTCCACACGACGCGAAATTCACGCGCGAGTCCATTCGTGCGCTCAAAACAAAAGGGTCTTTTTCAGCATGAAGCGACGAAAGAGAATGCCATTGCCACGCCACTTCTGAAAACCCCATCCTCCACGCCGAATTCCTCTCCATTCACAGGATGAGTTTTGCGCGGCCATGCTCCCGCGAATTCGGTGAGCTGACACTTCAGATGCATCCCACGTATCTGACGCATCCGATCCGACGCTTCCAATGCGTCCGAAGCGGCTAATCGCCTTCCCAAACGGGGATCAGAAGAATCGGCGGGGAACTTCGGAGGAATCAGAAACATCGGTTGCATCCGAAAGAAGCAAAGAATGCATCCGAAGCATTGGGTGGGGCAGGCACATTTCGGGGGTAGCGACAATTCGGGGGTCGCCACACCCGAAATGTAAAAACGTATGAATATCTGACAACCCCCGGGGGGCATATTTAAGAAATGAGTACGCGTTTGGGCCCTTTTCCATCAAACTCCGTGTCAAAGTCCCGACACTCCAAAAACGGGAAAAACAGTAGAAACAATGGAAAAAGGTTTGGTCAGGTTTTTTTTTTTTTTTTACTGGGGACAGAGTCCCCCCGCCGATGAGTTCGAAGGACAAAGAGTCCGGAGTCACAAAGTAAAATCCAACGCCAATGGACCGAATCCGTCAAGACGTTATTAAAAAATGGACATTGCTCAAAAAGGACAGTTCGTCGGTTTCCATATAAGGTGGTGGAACAATTAGTCAGACGATGCAGACAGATTGCCAACAGGCAATTTATTTGATTGAATGATTATTTTTCATACAACGATAAAAAAGAAAATAAGATTAAAAAGCACAGGTCATACCTTGCATGATTGCTTGGTCAGATGTCATCCAGAGTCCAGAGTGGAAGAGTCAAGCAGTTCAAATTGATGCCAGTTCGTATGGTTGGAGATAAAAAGTGTGGCCAGTTTTGTTGTTTCATTCCAGAAGAAATATGGCCATACAGTTCAGTAAGTGTACCCTATGCAGAAATTAGCATGCCAAAAAGGAAAGAAAGAAATGGGGGGAACAAATTAGTAATTTTGCTATGAAGACTAAATATCTAAAACATCCAGTTTTGAAGAAATAACATCTGTGAATTGCTTTTCAGTGGACCGCAAGATTTCAGCTGGCAATGCAAGTTTATTCCACAGAAAAAGGTTGCGATTAAAAAAGGAATACCTGTCTACATTTTTGAAAAGTGAAGTTGGCACAAAGGAAACTGTCATGCAGCTCTTGTCTTGTGGTCGTTCGGAGTGAAAATCCAGGGCCCATCCCCCCAACCCCCTTTATTGACAATGCAATTCCTGAATGCAGACAGTCCATGCAGTAACCGTCTTTTATTGAGGGAATCCCAGCCCAATTCAGTCAACATGCTTGTCACACTTGCATCAAAAGCAAAATTTCCCATCACAAACCTAGCTGCCCTTCTTTGCACAGCCTCAATAGCATCAATGTGACATTTTTGATAAGGACTCCATGTGGTGGTGGAATATTCGAGCAGAGGCCTTACAGTTGAAAAATAAAGAATTGACTTTATGCGCCGTGAAGCATGATGGTAATTGCGAATGAGAAAACTTAATTGATGCCATGCCTTTTTAGCAATGGCTTGGATGTGGGGAGCCCAACTGAGCTTGCTGTTAAAATTTAAACCCAAGTACTTCACACAATCTGGCCTGGATAGCACAGCGGAATTCACAGTGTAATCAAATAAGGTGGTTAGTGGAGGATGAAAATGACATGGCCGAAGTCTTGGAGACGCCAATTTCCATTAAATTCTGCCCACACCAGTCATTTATTAGATTCAGATCGGCTTGAAGCGCGCCACAGTCCTCCAGTGAGTGGACAACTCTGTACACCACAATGTCGTCAGCGAAAAGTCTGATGCGAGACTTTACGTGACATATGAGATCATTAATATATATTAGAAAGAGAAGTGGGCCACAAACAGAGCCTTGTGGAATGCCACTAGTGACAGGTTGGGGATCTGATTGCTCCTGATTAACTAGGACCTGGAAGTGTCTATCACTCAAAAAGTTACATATCCACAAGTAAAGATTTTCAGGGATGGAGAGTTTTGAAAGCTTCCAACAGAGTAATGAAATAGATACCCTGTCGAATGCCTTCACAAGGTCTATGAATATTACATCTGTTTGAGTTGATCTGCCTAAAGTTGATGACAAATCATGAACAAAGCCAGTGAGTTGGGTTTCACAGGAGTGCCCAGACCTAAAACCATGTTGGCCATGAAAGAAAAAGTTCCTGCTTTCAAGGAGATAGCAAAGATACCCTGCAACCATCTTCTCCATCAACTTAGCTGATGCACTTATTAAGCTGATGGGCCTGAAGCTGGAAACGGACAATGGGAGGCCGCCCTTAGGAAGGGGCCTAACAATGCTGCGCTTCCAGTCCAAGGGTATAGTTTTAATGCCAGGGAGGATGAAAAGAGAACATAAAGAAATTTTGCCACTACTGTGCTGTGATTCTTTATGAACATCATGGGTATTGAATCGATAAGGTCAAATGTTGAATTATTACATGACCTTATTGATCTGTCCAAAGCCTCACAGGAGATAATGTCTGCATCTCTAAGAAAATTACTGGGACGTGAACAATCTGGAGGCATCAAGCACCCCCTACCATTCATATGCTCACGAATTTTGTGCGCAAATGAACTGCAAATGGAGCCTGAATTCTTCTCTGCTACAACAGAAGGGGCAGCAGATGTCCTACTGCGATGGAATGACCAGAATTGTCGGGTTGTGATCACATCTTTCACTGCCAAGCTCCTCAGGAATTTTCTTTCTGAGGCATGAAGTTCCCGCTGATAGGCTTTTAAGGTCTGGATATAGCGGGGGATTAATGCTGGATGACTTGAACAGTTTTTGAACAAATTTGTTAGTGAGACATATTGAGATATCAATCTCGGGGTGAACCAATGAGGAAAAGAATGGTTCTCTAGTCTTACATTTCTCTTTTTGGAGACATACTTCTCAATGATAAGCCTGCACAACATCTTGAATTCAACCCACAACTCTTCCAAATTTTGGGAAGCAACTCCAAAATCAAGAAGTGCAAAGTTTAGAAATCTATCCACAGCAGTTTTATCATAATTACAGTAATCATATCGACCCAACTCAGCAACAGCCACTGTTGGTAACGGTGGGGGGGATGCACAATTCACAGAAAAAGAAGCATGAATTGTCAAGTGATCACTCAGGCCTGCAATCGGACGAATGGACAAAAGGCTGGATTTCGGACAGTGGAAAATCAAATCAATTGTAGTACCCACTTGTGGGATATGGAGATCCTTTGGGCGGGTGACAAAATTTACCACTTGTTGAAGGGAGAATCTGTCAATCAACCGTTGAAGTCCCTCCGGAAAAACATCCAGAGAGGAGGCATCAAGATTGAAATCTCCCAGAACAAGCAAAGGTGAATTGACAATCGGTTGGCCATTTGATGCTAAACGTAAAGCAGAAAGGCACTCCACATGCATCTCAACAAAGCAATCTGGAGATAGGTGTGGAGGGCGATAAATAAGCAAAATGTAAGTTGCTGGATAAGAGGACTCCAGAGCAACCAGCATCAGCTCATAGGCCATGCTAACATAAATAATTTTAGGCAAGAAGCAAGATCGAATACCAAGCAGAATTCCTCCACCAAGCCGAGAACGGTCTCGACGGAAAATCGAATAATGATTTGGTAAGATATCGCTTTCTGAGCAGGATTCATCTAGCCAGGTTTCGGTCAGTGCAATGCAATCAGGTTTTACAGAATCAAAGATTGGCCTAAGAGCATGACGTTTTGGAAGAATGCTGCGAACATTGCAGAGAACCATTGAGAAAGGAAATTTTAGAATTTGGGCGGCAGGATATTGGGATACCTCATTTGTACTTGGTGGACAGTTGGACACAGCTATCTTACCTAACCTAAAAAACTGTTCATGGACTCAATGAACTTGGCAGCGACAGCTGCTGCCCCTCCCTCAGAGTAATGCAGGCCATCATGGGAAATTGAGGAGGCCTGCACTTCCCTCAGGTCCAGGAAGTTAACGTTCACCAGGTTCCTACAGTAAGCCGAGAGCATGCCATTCAAGTCAGAAATTTTTCTTGACAGCTCAAGATTACCTGGTTGTGGTGGAACCGAGCCAACATTAATTCCCAATGCGATATTTGGATAGGTCAGGCCAACTGTGACATTCAAGTCTCCAATCAATCTGGTGAAGGCACGGAAAACGTCGGCAACAGGATAATGCCTTACGTCCACCTCGCCAATTGCCAAGTTTATCAAAATCCTGTCTCTTCCAGACAAGGAGCCCAAACAACTCCGGAAGAGTGGACAAATGCCAGGAATAGGTTAGGTGTGGTTAGGGTAGGTTAGGTAAGTTAGACAGGTTAGGTTTGGTAAGAGTGGCTTTTTTTCACTTTTTTGGTCCGCGCAAAATCGGGAAGGCCCAAACGCGTGCTCATTTCTTAAATTCGCCCCCGGGGGTTGTTCGGTTATCGGATATTCATGCGTTTTTACCTCAAAGCAAAGAAGACCGTTTTGAGCAGATTTGACTCCCCCTCATTTGTATTTGTCGTGTATGGAGTCCTTATTCATTCTCAAACTCAATGCAAAAAAATAATGAAGCATCCAAAAAGAAATGCTTGGCTCCGATTGTGCTATTTCCAAATTTCACCGTTCTCGCAGGTCACCCCTCACCCTGTCCTCTCCCGGCCGCGTACAGTGGCGAGAAAATTAATTGCACCATTGTCACATTGTTCGGATTTACGCGGGAAAGATCTGGAGCCCATCGAATCGACATTTGTGTTACTGTCATTGATTTGACGAAAAATCCAGCCAGAGCAGGTTCCCAACCTTTTCAGTCCAACCGCAACAGCGGCATCAATCCATCCTGATTCCTGTCCATTTGGGGTAACAGTTCTAAAGACATGTCTTTGGATTCGGCAAAGTGCGGGTTGGGCTCGGTTAGCAAAGGGCGGCTTTTCCTTCTTCGGGTTTCTTCAAAAAGGTTTGTTGTCTGCACGTGAAAAAACGGACAACCACGCACGACTGAAAAGACCGACGCACAACCAGAAAAGACCGATGCGCATCACGCAGTCAAAAAAGACCTACACCACACAAATTTACGGACGCCTACAACACCAAACCAAACAAACCTGTTTGGTAAGGTTGGAGGGGTTAGGTCAATTAGGTTACGCTGTCCGGGGGCCAATTTACAAACCCTGCCGCGACTTTAGATGGCAGGCCGGGGCCCCAAGCGAGCATTGATTTTTCCGAGAGGGGACAGGGTTAGGTCAGGTTCAGATGTGAAAGGTTTAGGTGTGAAAATAACAATATATATTTTTTTTTTCTTGCGAGTGAAGGGCCACAATCAAGCATTCTTACACAAAACGCTTTCTGCCATCGAGCGTCCGGGGGGCTTTTTTAAGAAATGAGTACGCGTTTGGGCCCTTTTCCATCAAACTCCGTGTTAAAGTCCCGACCCTCCAAAAACGGGGGAAAACGCTAGAAACAATGGAAAAAGATTAGGTCAGGTTTGGTTAGGGTAGGTTAGGTAGTTAGACAGGTTAGGTTTTGCTAGATTCGCTTAGTTTTTCACTTTTTCGATACGCGCAAAATCGGGATAGGCCCAAACGCGTACTCACGCGTCCGGGGGTCAGTTTACAAACCCTGCCGCGCCTTTCGATGGCAAGCCCAGGTCCCCAACGACCATTGATTTTTCCGAGAGGGGACAGGGTTAGGACAGGTTCAGATGGCTTTACGTAAGAAAAAACCAAAATTTTTTCTTGCGAATGAAGGGCCCAAAGCGAGCATTTTTGCTCAAAACGCTTTCTGCTATCTAAAGTCGCGGCAGGGTTTGTGAAAACGAGTCCGGGGATCTTTGCTCTTCTTTGGTGAGCGTGGATCTTTGTGACTGTTTCCGAGTCTTTTTGGCGGTGTGCGGGTGTGCGCAGGTCTTTTTTCGCTGTGCGCAGGCGGGTGTCTGATCAATGTTTTTAGCAAACCCTTGAAAATCATGCAGCCAGGTGATGCATGGTTGCGAATCGGCGACGTGAAGGTTGTGATGCGTTCCTTTGCTTTCTTTCTGATTTGAACCAACGCGCACGAATTCCAGTTTCAAGCGAGAACACGAAGGCGTCTTCGTGTTCTCGCTTGAAACTGGAATTCGTTGGAACGTTGAGCGCATTGTGTTTTTGCTGTGTAAGATCTTGGTTCATTGTTTCAATCAAACAACTGAACACCAAACTCGACGAAAGCAGGTGACAAAAGCGCAGCTTCCAACCAGCGGCTGGAGGTCCCAACTGGACAGTGGACACCCAGCGCCTAAACACGGTTGCGGCCGAAGGCCGCAGTGGGGCGAAGCCCCACTAGTCAATAATCATCGATTTTAACTTTGTCAAATGCAATCACAACAGGGTGGGCGGGTGATTCTACCTGGTCATGCACGATGAGGGCACTCAATTGGGAATGGAGAGGGGCAAAAATGCATGTGCTACTCCTCCATTTTCGAAAACTTGAAGGGCGGTGCACACACAGTGAAGGGCGTTGCACACACAGGCAGGGTCCTGTCCTTCCAGGTAGTGACTGATGACCACGGCTACTGTTCGACATGATCACAAACACTTGCAAGCAGTATTGGTCGTCAGAATGAACGTGGAGATACGCGGGAATGTTGCGAAATGGGTGTGTGCTTTGCAGAGTGAAATGCATTGTTGCGCACGAAGTCAAAATTTCAAGGGTTTGCGACGTTTCTGTCGAAAAGAACAAATCTGTCTGGAAAACTGCCATGGCCTGAAGTTGTGATGACTGTTGAACCTTACCCAATTGCAGGTTGCTCAATCCGAACACCCTGTCATTGAGATGCAGGCACTTGCTCGTTGGCATTTTGTCATTCCCGATGAAAACAATAAAAACACAATTGTTTTTTTCTCGCACTGAACAACATTGAACGCGTTTGTTCTCGACCGTCCCCGACGTCAGCCTCACCTAAAAACAGGTGCGATTATCGTTTCCATTTTCGCCATTCCATTTATGTGTGGAAGCACTCATTTCTCGGCTTTGCGCCATGCGAAACTGCATCAAAAACCGTTGCTTGGCTCAGGAGAAATTTGACTTTCTGTGGGCATCGCACCGCGGTCCGCCATTCACTCGCATGTCTTTCGCAGCGCACACCCCCTTTAAACGCCGCAATCCAGCAGCACACATTTTGGACGCACGAAAATCCCGAAGTGCTGATGGAATGTGCTGATGTGAGTGCTGAATTGCGAGTGCTGATGCGTTGTGGCTGATGTTTCGCTGGTTGTTTTGTTTGGCGAATAAAATAATGCAACCAGTTGTCCTGTTCCTTCTGAGCCTCTTTTCTGGTGAGCCACTTCTCTTGTGAGCTTTGTGGCGAAAATTGTGCATGGGGTGCGGGCGGAGGAGTTCGGTGTCTTCGCGGGATGCGGGCCTCGTTTGAGTCCCATCCTGTCCTTTCCAAACCGAACTTGATCCATTAAGACAAGACGTAAGGTATGATGCCTTCTTTTCGGCAAAAACCCACAACCTAAAATTTACTTTCGACTAAAAAGACAAAACAATTGAAGAAAAACATCTTTCACTCACTCACAAAACCCCAGCGCAACACAAAATTACATACCTACATTATAAGAGTACCTAACCACTATCTAGCCCAACTCAAACTTGAACCACACAACAAAACATCAAAAGATGCAAACGAGACTGCTCCTTCACAAACATGTTCAAAGCTCCTCTTGCCCTGGAAACTAAGATAAGTTTAAGCCTGGCCTACCTACCAACCTAAAGACAAAAATGAATGAAAGCGAAACAGAAAAACTTAGCTTTGAATTTTGGCTAAATCCTTCATCATTTGCTCAGCGTCAGATCAATCATCTCCCGGGCTAGGCATCGTCATTACACCTCCTTCGTCATCCATTCAGCGTCATCTCCCGAGCTCGTCAGACATCCCTCACCACAGTTGTTCGTCCAACTGTTCACCTTCACATTCGTCATTTATTTAAAATAGGAAAAGAGAAAGAGGAAAAAGGATGAAGGAAGGAAGCAAAGCAACTTCAAAAGAGGCAACTTTTTTTTTCAAAAGAAGAAAATAGAAAATAAATAAAAGATGACATAAAGAAATAGGTACTTGAAAGGAATAAAGATGCAACAAAGTGAATAAAATGAAATAAAGATGAGAACTTCCCCTTTTCAGTGCACCACAACGGGGGAATGGTTTGCCTTGTGTCAGTCACGCGGCAAGAGCGCTGTCCGACAACTGCCGGTTAACAAGCGCAGGGAGTCACGGAAGCACCAGCTGCGTTCGCCAGCAGTACGCACACTCCCTCTTCCCAGCTGCGTGAAAAAGGTTTTGCACTGACCACGCAGTGGGGGGCCGCCAACATGGGCCGCCGTCTCCGGGCAGGTTCCCGGCTTCGGTCTGGGCATGGGTCCCCGACCCGTTCCCAGACCACATCTTTATCAACCCCATTGCAATGCCCCAGGTCGGGTCCGATCTCCAATGAAAAATATTAAATGAAAATATATAAAAATTATTAAAAAATAAAATAAAATAAACCAAGGCCACAAATTTTGAAGGAAAGATAAAAATAGATGAAAAAAAAAAAATTCAATATTCGAAATAGTTTGGGTTAGGTACCTAGGTGTTGGGTTGGTCCATTGTGTTAGGTAGGAATGTCATTTTGTTAGGTAGGCGTTATTTGGTGTAACGTAGTAGGTAGTGATATGTACTGATTTTTCTTGGTTGCCAACATCCGACAGCTAGCAGGTAGGTGCGATGGCTTCTGGGCATGATATAAATTTTGCCTCAAAAGGTAATATGACCCTATGAAAGTGATGTTTTGATGGGAGGCTATGTAAATATTTGGTAGTATGTTGCCTACATTGTCTAATGGTCATTCCCCTTTCTTCTTTTCTTTTTTGGAAGGAACTTTAAATATGATTCACGGAATCTGGTTTAATTACTGTGTGGTACCTAACTGCTTAACGTGGTACCTGACTGCTTAACGTGGTGGTTTATCCAATGAGAGTGCACACTGATGTGTTTTATTTTATGCCCTGATTTGGCATAACGTTGGAGTGTATACCTAAATGGTTTAACGGATTGATGGAGTAAACAAATGGTTTAAAACTGTCGGATGAGAGGTTGGTGATCATTTATTTGTTTGTTTGTTAATAAAAATCTCCTGAAAATTGTTACTCTTTGACGCTGTGCACTCATGTATTTCAATCACAAAATGTAATGTGCCATTTTTTCTCTGTGTGCCATGGGAAAAGAACAAAAAAAAAAAAAAAAAAAAAAAAATTTATTCAATATTCGAGCATCGGCTGCTCAGTCGTGTCAAAATGCGTCACGACACAAGAACATGGAACAAAAGCGAAAGCAGAAAAAACAACAGAAAAAATAATCCCCGGTTCGCATTTCTGCAAAATCCATTTGCGCTGTTGTTGGTGGACAAAACTCGAAATTTCCCCAAGGCCCAAACTATCGATTTCCCCAGACCTTCCCAAAAGGTGCAAAATTTCCCCAAAAGAAACAATTTTCCCCATTCCGCCACACTGCACAGCATCCACTCGCGACAGCAGCTACCTGCATGCACACACAGCTGGTGTCTGGTGTGCGGACTTCTTTCTTTTTTGCGTGGTGTTGTTGACTGATTGATCATTGATTCCTGCATTCATTGACTGAAACAAAACGCAACCTGTTGTCCTTTTCCTTTCTTCTCAGCTTGGCTTCTCTCTGCTCTGTTGCCGTCCTGTGCTGGAGGCCACGCCTGTGCTCGCCTCTTGGCCTTGTCTCCTTCATTGTCTGCGTTGGGATGCAAATTGAGAAGCGGCTAGACAGCCTAAATTCGTGGGCGGTGCCGTCCCACTTTTCGGTTTTTTCAATTTTCCTCGAATTGGCACAAAATAGGTTAGGATGGTTTAGAATGGGTAGGTTAGGTCAGGAAAGGATAGGATAGGTTAGGAATGGGTTAGGAACAGGTTAGGTCAGGTTAGGTTAGGGTTAAGTTAGTTTAAATCGAATAAACGGCCAATGTGATGACGTACGAATTTAGGCAGTCTAGCCGCTAGTGCAAATTGTGCATGGGGGTGCGGTGTGTAGGCGCCAGGCGGTGAGTGAGGTTCGGAGTTTTCGTGGCCTGCAGTGTCTGTTCATTGTTGCGCTTGCTGGTTTTGTTGAGGTGGGGCAGGGGAAAGAGCAATTTTGTTTTTGTTGTGCCATTTAACATTTTGTCATTTTTTCACCGTTTTTGACCAAAAACTATACAGCAACGCACCACATTGACATCTTCGCCTCCACAAAAATTGGGTACGATCGGTTAACAACTTTTTGAGTTATCGTTGCACACAAATTGTGGTTTGCTGTCCGTTGTAGACTCGCTTCGCTCGTCAACTAGGAAACAGGAGACAGGCTTCCTGTTGTAGACGAGCGATCAGCTTTTTTCTTTCGTGTCCCAGTTGCTCGTGTCGTGTCCCAGTCACTTTTGCTCCTGCACAATCGACGGCTGCACAAGCGGTCTGTGGGCGGCAATTGTTGTGCAAGTTGTGCTGAGTTTGGTGACTGAGAGGCCAAGAAGCAGCGCCTCCCTAGAAATCCGAGGGAGGCACTGCCTTTTCACCGCTCAAAAACAAAACAATGCTGCCATGTAATGTTGTCTCTGGTCATAAAATTATTGAGTGGTGTTCAAGTTCAATGATTTTGGGATTCTTGGCAGGGACCCGGAATTTTATTTCTCCGAAGCTTGAGCACTTTTGTTCCTCAAATGGTTTCAGAGTTTCACCCGACAAAAGGTTGGGATCATTATACGAGTGTACATACACATGTGTGGAAGCGCTCATTTTTTGGCTTTATGCGCGCCATGCGAAACTGCATCAAAAACCGTTGCTTGGCTCAGGAGAAATTTTACTTTCTGTGGGCATCGCACCGCGGTCCGCCATTCTCGCATTTCGCAGCGCACACCCCCTTTAAACGCCGCAATCCACCAGCACACATTTTGGACGCACGAAAATCCCGAAGTGCTGATGGAATGTGCTGATGTGAGTGCTGATGCATTATGGCTGATGTTTCGCTGGTTGTTTTGTTTGGCGAATAAAATAATGCAACCAGTTGTCCTGACTCCTGTTCCTCCTGAGCCTCTTTTCTGGTGAGCCAATTCTCTTGTGGCGAAAATTGTGCATGGGGTGCGGGTGGAGGAGTTCGGTGTCTTCGCGGGATGCGGGCCTCGTTTGCGTCCCATCCTGTCCTTTCCATCCTGTGACCTTTCCAAACCGAACTTGATCCATTAATTCAATATTCGAGCATCGGCTGCTCAGTCGTGTCAAAATGTGTCACGACACAAGAACATGGAACGAAAGCGAAAGCAGAAAAAAATAACAGAAAAAAAATCCCCGTTTCGCATTTCTGCAAAATCCATTTGCGCTGTTGTTGGTGGACAAAACTCGAAATTTCCCCAAACTGTCGATTTCCCCAGACCTTCCCAAAAGGTGCAAAATTTCCCCAAAAGAAAAAATTTTTCCCATTCCACCACACTGCACAGCATCCACTCGCGACAGCAGGTACCTGCATGCACACACAGCTGGTGTCTTGTGTGCGGGTTTCTTTCTTTTTTGTGTGGTGTTGTTGACTGATTAATCATTGATTCCTGCATTCATTGACTGAAACAAAACGCAACCTGTTGTCCTGTTTGTTTTTTCTCAGCTTGGCTTCTCTGCTCTGTTGCCGTCCTGTGCCGGAGGCCACGCCTGTGCTCACCTCTTGGCCTTGTCTCCTTCATTGTCTGCGTTGGGATGCAAATTGTGCATAGGGGTGCGGTGAGTAGGCGCCAGGCGGTGAGTGAGGTTCGGAGTTTTCGTGGCCTGCAGTGTCTGTTCATTGTTGCGCTTGCAGGTTTTGTTGAGGTGGGGCAGGGTAAAGAGCAATTTTGTTTTTGTTGTGCCATTTTGTCATTTTTTCACCGATTTTGACCAAAAACTATACAGCAACGCACCACATTGAAATCTTCACCTCCACAAAAATTTGGCACGATCGGTTAGCAACTTTTTGAGTTATCGTTGCACACAAATTGTGGTTTGCTGTCCGTTGTAGACTCGCTTCGCTCGTCAATCATTAACTTTTCATTTGTGATTGTTAATGGGTGTGGAAGGTGATGTTTGCTTGGGGGTAATCTTCTGTGACTGTATCTGTGTGATTGTTGTTCGACTGTCATTGAATGCTAGGTATGACTAACTGGGCCCCGTCCACATTCCGATTGTTTTCCGAACCCATTTCCCCTCCTTCCTTTCCCCATTCCTCCTTACTTAAAAAGTGCAGCCAATGGTCGCGTGTCCTTCCCTTCCATCCCTTTCCAGGAATGATGAACTTTGCTGTTTTCTGAGAACTTTTGTTCTCCATTGACGATTGCCTCTGGCATGAAAACTGTGAAAAACAGCATCTGCTACGTTTAACCTACCTAACCTAACTAGCCTACCCAGAGAACCCTAACCTAACCCAGCAAACAACAAGTGTAAAAATGTAGAAAAAAGTGCAAGAATTTTTTGAAAATAATTTGCAATTGTTTTTCACTTTTCTTGCAGAGGGAGGAGTGCAATATGAGAGATGGCACCACCGGTCACGTTCGAAATCAGAATTTTTCGTGAGATAAATAAAATTGCGTGCGATATCAGCTGCGTTTCTTGACTTAGTATGCAATTTCCTCCTCGGTCAGGCTTTGCGGAAAGCAATGGAAAGACGTTTTTGTTGTCTTTGTTTTTGTTCAAGAACTGGTTTTCACAGTGTGGATTTCGGGAAAAGATAAAAACAAGCAGTAGACAGAGTGATGGTATTCGTCCAAGAGCTACCAAAATATCCAATGTGTAGGTTCCCGAAAGAGAGGAAAGAAGCATTGCACAGGGCTGCGTACTTCTATCAAGAACTGGATTTCCTCCAGGTGATCTTTGAGATGAGAAGAGAAACATTGGGCAGAACTATTAGATTTCCTCCGGACAGGTTTGGGCATGATTAACATTGATCAGAGCGAATGGATCCATCGAACTTGGAACAGAGGTCTGCATGCAATTTTGTTGGCCCCTTTCTCCAGCCAGCTAAATTATCGTCACCTCTTTTCGTGGGTAGGTACGAGGGGTGTCTTATAAGTAATTGACATGATCCTGTAAATCGTTATGGGTGGACATAGGAATGTGAAACTTTCTGGGATCTTTACTGGATTCTTCCTTCACACTGACGTATAATTGCAACTTCCTGCGCCAATCCATGAAGGAATGCCAAACGTCCATTTCAGGGGAACTTTGGCACTGTGAATTCATCACTTTTGCAAGCTCTTCCAGTCTCACAAATCACCACGTATCATGCCAAAATCTCGGATTTGATATCCTTCGGGCATCTAGGGTGCCAAGGCCAGATACACAATCCATGTGAGGCAGTACAGTTACTTTTTTGCTTCTGCAGCCAGTCGATTTTGGAAGTAGATTTCTGAAAATGTCCATTGACTTTGAACACATGTTTCGAAAAAGCTGGAAAATGAGGTCGGAGGTAGGCAGTCGAACGCTGTTACTGCACGCATCTCCAATGATTTGGAATCGTGTGATGACTTTTTGTTCCTTGGGCAATGTCCTACCTATACAAATGAAAAGTCACATGACTTTCATTGCGACCATGGACTTCACAGCAACACCAAATGCCTCGTTCACAGCAGTCAGATGGGCGTCCAGATCACACCTCACCTTCAGGCATGATTTTTCCAGCACTAATGCTGATTATCCAGCACGAAACATTCTCATCATGAATAACCACAGTACCCTCTTTCTATCTCCAATCGGTCTCAAAATTGTCTTGCCTTTTCTCTGAGAATCGACTTCGTAAAAAAGTTGCTGTTTGCAATCGATTTGCAATATTTGAGTGTTTTCAGGTCACAGGCCATTTTCTTCCTCCTTTTCTTTACTGATTTTAAAGGCTTCAGGAGACAAAGTTCAGAGACTCATTATTCAGTCAACAGGAATCATAAAAGCTTCCAATTACAAACACAAATCAGATATCCTCTCAGCTTTAAAATAAGCCATTGTAAACAATTCTATCACCACAAACAAAAGAAATAAAAGCTAATGGTAAAAACTTATAAGACAACCTACGTAAGAAAACAAATGACTTTAAAGAAATAGGTTTTTTTTTCTTTTGCTAATATCTCACTTTCATTTCCACCTGTCATCAAAACGAATCAAGATATTTGCCTCCAATAACGAGATGCCATTCAGGGTTTGTTCACCAGTGGCTGGAGCCCAGCTCTCAATTAGCACCCAAAGTATTGCCTACAGAGATTCGTTTCAAAATAAATAGGTAGGTGCCTACTAAATTTAATTTGCACACACATTTGGAAGATTATGAATGACAGTGAGAATGTGTGCAGGATTTTTCTCTAACCATTTTCATTCTCAAAATTTTGTTCAGTTCACATTTTTGTTCAAAATATTTTGTGCCGCATGTTTTTTCACCATCCAAAGATGCATTCGAAACAAATAGGGAGGTACCTAGTTTGAAAAATGTACCAACGTACCATACCACATACACGTACCTACTGAAGATTTATAGCAGGATACCACCAAACAATGAAGATGTGTAAGCACCGAGCGGAATCCACTGCATAGGAAAGTCAGCATGTGACAGTGAGTGCACAAGCGAGCACAACGAAAAAGGAATAAGACATTATAAAAGAATATGCAACAGGTCTTTCATTTGTTGGCAATTGGGCATCATTTGGGCAATAGGGCATCATTTTGGTATTTGAGCATCATTTTGGCAAACAATAACTGCAACCAAATGCAAATAACATGCTGTTGACCTACCCAATTTATATTACTTAGATGGGTAGGTATCACATTCTAGGCCTGGCCTCACTTCTTAGGGGTCTGGAATGACCAGGTGACTGATAGTGTCAATGAAATAACTTGTATTGTCTTTTAAGGAGTGGGGCCACGAAGGGGTTAAAACAACAACCTTGAACAACTGGCTGTCCAAGTGTCCTCCTTGATAAGTACCTACCAAAAAGAGTTGGTATTTGACAATTTTGCTTGCTTCAATTGATTTAAATTGGCTGATCGAAAACATTTATGATGGCTTTAGAAATAAAAACCGGAAACCAGATCCCCATGGTAGGGTCATAAAGACACCTTTTTACACTTGGACTGAAGAAAAATTCCGTGGAGAAAAAAATTTGACGACCTCCCTTAATTTTTTCACAATTTTTATTTCCTTTCATGTACAGTGGCGAGAAAATTACTCGTGTCACATGTACATCCCGGTTTTTCGGTCTTTCAAAAAAAAAGTGGGAGAGTTGTGTTGAATCAAGAATTCGGATTTTGTTGCACGGAAATATGCGTCAAATCATTACCGCAATGCCAATTTTGATGGGATTGAGATTTTCCCGAAAATTCGAGAGAGCAAAGCCACCATATGTGGTACAATTAATTTTCTCGCCGCTGTACGCTGCCACGTGCTTTTGGCAATCTTCGGCATCTCCGGAAAGTTTTTTT